>JAQFZO010000501.1:0-23986 GCA_034695885.1 Geophilus flavus
ATTTCTGCGCGTCTTCGCCCTTCTTTTTCCTTCTGTAATTCTTCTAATGCTCTATCGCGTTCAGCTGTATCCAATGCCTGTTTTTAAATTAAAAATTACAATTATCAATAGTGAAAAATTGACATTTTAAACATATGAAACTTACAGTTAACGAACTAGCAAAAATAACACGTATTTCGTTACATTTAGCCTTGCTGTTACAAGTCGGACAACGAGCATCCTTCCTAGACAGCCATCTTTTGATGCAAGTATAACCAAACACATGTCCACAACTGAGAGAGGATAAACGATGATTACCCGAATTTGTCCAACTTTCGAAACATATGGTGCAAGTCTTGAGAATATAAAAAAAAATTTAATATTCGAGTAAAATGCATTAAAAATTAAAAAAAATATTAGGACTTATAATTACCTGTCCGTCAGCTTCAGGAGATAAAACAACATTTTGAATTTGACATTGTTCATTATCCTCCTTTTTTGGAGTAGAAAAAGGTTCCACTGGAGCATTTGTATCGTCCACAACAGCAACTTCGTCGTCATCATCATCACCTTCACCGGCATTATCATTATTTTCAACTGTTTCTACATCTACTTCTATGTCTTCCACCTCCTCATCCGTAGTACTACTTTCACTTGACATTGTAATATAATCGTCGTCTTCTTCGTCGTCGGTGTACTCAGAATTATTCAGTTCTAGCAGTTCCTGCGTTTGTTTTTTAATTTTTTATTCCACAATATTATAAGAAATTTCAATAGTTCCCTTAGCCTTAATCAAATACCTCCATTAAAGAGAGCGAGCTTTCGGACGATGTTCGCAAGCTTTCGTCATCGTATTCTTCACCTTCACCTTCACTAGTGATATCATCGTCGGAGTTCAAACTACTAGAGTCTGGCGTGTCCATTTGCGTTTTACGTGTTTCTGGGGGCGATCTAAGCAGGCAGGAATCAGCTTTTCTCACGTATCATGCAGACAGTGGTGTATTTGCCATTATTGTTTTCAGTTAGCTAGATGTCAAGTCCGGTTGGTCGAAAACAAGGTGACTAATGCACCATTTAATTTTTTTAAAATAGTTTTGCTATTCTAATTAGTAAATATAAATATTTTTTCCTACTGTTTGTTTTTAAACGAATCAACAAGGCGTTTAAGTTAAAATCATAAAATGTCCAACGAATTTATACTGGTTCAATTTAAATTTAAACATAAACATTCCAGGTTTTCCACATGGCGTCTTCAGCCTGACAGCCAATCGCAACTCTCGAACGTATTGGAGTATCTTTTATTTTCGAAAATAGAGATCGGGCGAAAATGACGTAATAAAATATCTACGCTGAATGTTAACTCTGAGATGTTTTGCTGGAATTAAATAACAAAATTATTGTAAACACAAACCTGGTACGACTGCATTACCGTCGATCAGACAGATGGAGTTTTATGAGAAAAAAGAGACTAACGAAGACGCAATTATTGACATTGACCACAGAGGTGATAAAATACAGGAATCATAAAACCATTTTCTAATATCTAACACGTAATTTTTGCTACAGGAGGTGATGATGACAAAAATGTACACGATCGATCTACATTACTGTACAGCATGAAGGATCAAGTCACCAGCTTTGTATATTTATTTGTTTTGCCACGACACTAGCGATGAAAGATTTATCAAATAAATGTTTATTTATTTATTTAGGTTCTGCAGCAAAGCAGAGAACAAGCACAAAAGGCATACAATGTTTATGGGAATATTGACATCCTAAGACCGTATTTTCACGTCGAACCGAAGGAATTACTAACTAGGCATGCATTTAGCCATTAAATTGTTATTATCGATGTATAATTCTTTTTAATATTTTTAAAGGTTAATGGAATCATTGATACCGAACTTCTCATCAAATTTAAAACCTGTGGCAAGTTATTGTATTTTTAATTAATGATGGAATCAATATGACTGAGTTTTATTACCTATATGTGCAGTTAATAGGAGAATTATACGGTCCCTTGATGCTTGTGCTAACTTTGATCGCGTTGCTTCTATTCGGGATGAAAACCGCCGAACACGTGGTACAAACTTTTGAATTGAACTCATTACTATTAAAAATTAATGATAAATAATTTATATTTTCATTACCTATAAATGTCTTTTGAGCAGAGAGAAGGAACACTGATGGGAACAGCCTTTGCTGTGTGCTTTGGTTATTGGTTCGGTGCCTCTTCGTTTGTATATTTAATAGCGTACTTGTGCAATTCGCAAGTTTCCTATCTCCAAATGATGTCACTTATGGTAAAAAAAATATAAGAAAGACACTTATTTCTGTTTGTTTGAGTTTATTGTCTATTTTTTTAGGGATATGGTCTGTTTGGTCATTGTGTGGTTCTTTTAATGGGAACACTGATCCATTCGCACGTATTCTTCTATTCCATCTGGGCAATATTTGGAGGATTGTCAGCTCTTAAAATGGTAATGAGTGAGAAAACTTCAAAAGTATTCATCATTAAATTTTAAAATATTTTTCGCAAATGTCAAACGTCAAATTCTTAATGCGCCGCAAAAAGTTTTTTTTATCGAAGAATCGGTTCACCTGAAGTGAATTTTTATTTATTTCGCACTGCGTAGGTTGTGGTGATGATTTCTCGGACGACTGGTTATTCGCAACGCCTGACCATCAGCGCTGCGGTTTCATCAATTCATCTGTTATTCCTTCTCTATTTACATTTCGCATACCATAAAACGGTCAAAGGTGAGAGAGAGATTTCCTCAGTTTGTTTTGAAAGCATTCTTGCATAAATTATTAAGACAAGCCAATCTTTTTTCTAGTTATTGATTCAATCTGAAGACGCAAACAACTCTTTGAAAATTATTATTTTGTTTTGATTTTATTTTAATTGTGAAAATATTTACACAAGCGTTGTCAAAAAAACCGCCTGCTGAAATAAACGCAGATAAAATAAATATGCTTTTCTTTATTTAACCCTTTCACATCTTTCCCTCTTTTCACAAAGCATACGTTACCCATCTGGCACTCATCTGCATCATATTTTGAGAGCTGCAAGGATGAGGTGTCAGGGGGCGCCTAAAGGGTCCTAAAAATGTCGTCAGTCGACACCATGGAGTCAACGGTGTCGACTCTGCCATCATGTATGTGATTTACCCGGCCCAGGAAATAATCGACTGGATCGCTTCTCCCTCAACCCTTCCAGCAATAGCTATGGCTCGTGAATACAACATGCGCCACGTGACGTCATCGAGCTTGAATTCTAATCTGCGAGCACACACTTCCTCCTCTTTCCAACTCGTCAGAATTGGTGAGGAGATAAAGTTTCACTTAGAAAACACCTTCTTCCCCTCATTACACAGTCCTGCTGTGTCCATGTTGGCCGGAAGCTGCTTATTATTAACAATCAAAACTTTACCAAGTCCCCTGACAAACTATACTTAGATTCACGCATCATTGAGGATGAGGAGATCCCACGTACACAAATACGTCATCCATCAAATTGCACGGCCACTTTTCGCGCGTTACTGATAAAAAACACATTTTCGTTCGGTTTGATGACGTAAAAAAGTAAAAGTAATCAAAATCTCTCACTCCTGGTTGCTACACTTTCGAGCATTGGAAAGTGATGCAAAACAGGGAGCTAGTCATTGTTATTATTGTACACCCTAGTGTGTATTTTAAATAGATTTTTTGTTAAGTAGTCACGAAGGGATTTAAAAATAATTTGCATTAGTATTCCTGTAGGCCTAAGTTAATTAATCCATGTTATGCTTGAGGAAGTTGACAATTACCGTACCATTAATTTTTAATGTGATAATTTCATAATTTATTAATTAAAGTTGGAGTAATTTAGAGCGAAATAAAAAAAAATCACGTTTGATTAGTTTATGTAACTGAAAACCAGATTTGCCTGGTTATTAATTGTTCATTACACGTGGGGGTGGACATATCCGAGCAACAATTTAAGTTGCTCGTTAGTATTAATATCAAAGAAAAAACAAATAAGGTCAACGAGATTATTTATAATTTATTTTTATTTTCAATAACTGATTCATATTCAGGGAAAATAGCAGCAAATGATGTCATTCGACGAGTCGAAACACGGGCTTGAGTGTTTTTCCTTTTATTTTTTCATGCGGTTGAGGAGTTTTAAAGTTTTCTCCGTTTCGACCGGGTTTTCATGTTTAGATAATGGGGCAATGCAAATAATGAATGCAACTTTAAAGGAAAAGAATTCTTTTGAAAAACCTTCACACAGGTTGAAGAATTTTATAATTACATTTCTTCATTTGTACATACAAAACCAGGAAAGTTTAGCTTTAAATATTGACATTTTCAGACAACGAGTTTAAACAGAAATAATAACGCTCTAATTAATGAAAAACCAGGTTAAATTCATAAGAGAGTCTTTATCTATGCAGAAATCGTTAGTTTAATTTTTATTCGCATCTGTAACATCTCCTAATCAAATCAAATTTAAAAAAAAGAATGAAATGAAAAAAAAAAAACTTCCTGTACTGGTTGCAGTAAAGCACGAAACATGAATGAATGAAAGGAAGCATAAAAACATAAAGATATTTATTGCACACATAAATTGAAGCTCATAAACACTTTAATCCAATTCGTAAAAAAAATAAATAAATGAAAAAGAGAAGAGCGAGAGAAATAAAGAAAAGAAGAGAGCGTAGCACGCGCGGCTTGTTTTTTGACCTTTGTTACTTTGAATGGGGGGGGTCGTGGATAGACGGATCCGATGGCGTCTCCCTGGTGCTACACGTAGGCGTGATGAGAGTATCAGAAGACACCATGGAATGCTCTTAGAAGCGCGTGCGTCACTAGGGGTAACTGTTTCTGCTTCGGACTATTTTCATCAGGTTGACGTCACACGCACATAGAGTAGAGTTGAGTGGCAGCGCACGCGCGCGTCCCGTATCCTGAGCTCAGTAGACAAGGCCAAGGTGGGGCTTTCGTAAAACTGCACACAAGTACACGTGCAATGACAAATGGCCCGTGAGTACGGCGTGCGCGACGCCGCCTCCAAGGCCTGCAACGAGCCCCTTAAGGCTCAACACACCTTCACTTTCCACGTGGTGAAAACAGGTAAGCGCATCTTCCTCACGTGGCACTACATCATCTTCTTATCATCTTCTTCTTCTTCTTCATGCCAAATGGCAAAACTAAAACTTTCGGGGTTTGGGCAATTACTCGACGAAGTGCATAGGGGAAATAAGGGGAAAGAGAGAATTTTGGGATTTTTTTTCTTGTCGTCTCTAATTTTTTTCCCCTCGATTTTTTTTTCTTTTCTTTGTTGCTTGTTCATTTATTTATAGAAAATGTCCTGAGCTCAGTTTGGCCTTTTCTACTAGAAAATGTTGCAGCTCTACTCTGACCCACTTATCGATTTGCACCGGTAAAAGAAAAATACTGTAAAAGCAGAACTGCAACAAGCCCGCTATCAACTAGTCTTATGGAAATGAAAAATCGACTCTATGCATTTTTCATTACTTCGCTCTTGGTGTGAAACAAACAGGAAATGCCTGGATAAATTCAATTATTCAACACCGAAAACCGCGCTACCAATTTACCCATCATCAACCATTTTTCTCTTTCCTTTTACGTAACGTTCTGTTTCTTATTTTTACTTGTAAAACCGAACGACTAACGGCACCACCCCTGTTTCGCAAGTGCTTTTTTGCTCGGGTCTTACAGCCTGTTGCCATAGAGATGACTTTCATTAGCTCACGTTATAGTTTCAACAGGCCAAGAATGTAAGCCCCTTTTATGTGCCCACTTATTTATTATTGTAATGGCTTACCTGTCACACTTTGATCCAGTTTATGAGAGCCGAAACATTTTTAGCTGTGGGCCTTTAATTCGGTTGCCTTCTATATCGGGTTTATCGGGCAACGTTTAAACGAATCGTTATTTACTTTGTGTTTCTATTAGCCTAAGTGTGATAACGATTTTCCTTTTTGTTCTCGATTAAATCGCTGTAAACATTGGCCGCGAGCTTGTTTGCAGTTAAGGTCCGTTTTAATCACTCGGAACAAATTAACATCGTACAAAACGGTGTTTAAAAGTCGCTCTTTGAATTCTATTGCAAAGCTTTTTGACCACGAGATTTTTTTTCTGTAAACACGTATTAAGGATTAATAAAGGTAAAAAGCATAACCTTTTTGTGCTGCTTGTGCATCAATAATAATGTAGTTTTGTTCATGACACCCCCTCTAGTGATAAAGGACCATAACTAATTTTTTTCTCTCCGTAAAGCAAAGAATGTTAAGAATTCTGTTTTATAGGTTTTATTAAGTCGAAAAAATGAGAATTTGAATTTTTAAACTCTCACTATGACTAAAGATGATGAGTAGATATTAAAAAAATGAAATAATTATGAGGGAAAAAATGGCAGGGTTTTTTTAATGCACAAAGTTTGCTAAAAACTGAATTGAGTTGGCATAAGGGAGAATTAAAAAGGAGTAATTAAGGCATTCCTTCATAATTTATGGAGCTTCATTTTTATTTCGATTCGTTGCAGCATCTAGTGTATGATGCAAAGCTTCATCTGAGTTTTAATAATAAATATGAAATTTAAAAGAAAATTCATCAAAGAATAGGTACTTAAAGACGAGAGAAATTATTCAATAGATTGTGCTCTGTTATTATTAGAAACGTACTCGAAATATATGAAATTTCTAAAGAATATTCTCAGTATTAGAAAGGAAAACAAACTTTTAAAAACTCTCAGCTCTTTATAAATAAATTGCACCGAAAAAAAAGTTCATTTATCATTTTTTTCCTCATAATTTATCACTTCGAACTCTTTTTACAGAGTTATAAATAATATAGCTCTGTAATTCTTAAGATTAAAATTTCATACTTTATTCAAAACTTTGCCAATTTTAAATTTACTGTTCACACATTACAATTCCCCTTACATACACATCCCTTACATTAACAAAGTTATTTTTATCTACTGACTAATTAATGTTAATAACAAAAGTAGAAAAAAATGAGGTGTACAAATATTAATGACAAACCAAATTATTCTCTGAGTGCATTGGTGCAAAGCAAACATAATAATAGCATTAAGCTTGTTATTTACCAAGATATTTATAAGTTTTCCAACTCAGAGTGATGTTATAGATTATTTTCACTCTTTTTGCTAATGAATAACACGTTTTTCTCAGAAAAACATAGGAAAAAAAACCTTTTGAGGTACAGTGGCTTAAATTAAAACACTGAAATAAGCGTACACGAATAAAGACTATCGGTTTACTAGCAGTTTGGTTATCTAAACGGTTTGAATGTCCATAGATTCTATATGCCGTGCAAAATTGGTGCCAAACTCTTGCCAAAATTACCACACTCTATCTAATGGATGTTCTGAATCGCAATATAAACTTTCCACGTGTGGGCACATCTCTATCAAAGTCAAAGTGATCCCAAAGGCTTTGCAGGTTGAAGTGATTTCATTGATCAATTTACCATAAAAAATCTCAAATAAAGTTTATTGAATGAAGTAAAAAGTTAAAAAAAACCTATTTCGGGTTAATAAACTCTCCCAGACGTTGCAAAATTGCAACAGATGTTCGAAGTTAATTTTCTTGAGATAGTTTTGGTATATATAAAATTGTGAGATATATATAAGTTGCCATAGTTACATCCCGTTGCTATAGGTTCATGTTTCCAGTTCTTTCTCGGTTCTTATAATTATTGTTCTATTTTTTCACCTTAAAATGATGATTCCCAACATCTCAAATTACATTTTTTTATTACTATAATTATCAGCACACGTCATTCCTTCCTTACTCACCCACCCACCTACAGCCATCTTTTAAGTATAATTAGTTTTTTTTAAATTGGTTAATCTTATTCTTGAAAACTGCAATTTCCGTCAATTTTTTCATTCGTTGTTTTGATATGAAATTATAGTGATTTTTATTTTACCCAAAAAGAAAAAAAACTGATAAAACGCTTATCTCCAAATAGACCTTATTTTTCTGTCACATGACATCGAATGTCATTTCCCGAAATCATCTCGCAAAGTTTCTTTTTTTTTTTGGGCTTTAATCAATTGATTGGAGTAAAAAAAAGATAAGAAAACCTGAAAACTAACAAACAGATTCATCAAGTTTACATAGCTTTGCAGTTAATGGGAAATAATAACAGAGATTAACCAGTAATTAAAATTGATCTGCATGAATTATGCGAATTATGTTTTAATGTAGAGAACTCGCATTTATCTCTATTTCTTTCTATTCCGCAGTGGCTGATTTTGCACAGCAATTGGCCACAATCCACGAACAACAAGCAGAAGAGTTACAACTTCTTGTAGAGACATTCCGCAAACGCAATGCTGAACTCAGGCGTGAAAGACCACTGTACCAGAACAATCTATTTGCAAGTTGGGAGACATTTCTTCAAGAGGTGGAAGTCGATTCTCAGATTCACAGTGATATAGCAAGCACTTTAGGTCGTCAAGTCAGTATACCTCTGCTCGAAAGGACTTTCTACCGGAAGGTGCAATCTCGGAAAGTTTTTACGCACAGAGAAAATTACGAAGCAATACTCAATAAAACCGAAGAACTTTTAAATAAAGTAAGTTTAAATTATTCGCTCAAAAGCATATCATTGGTTTGTTAGCTCGACTTTACGTCATGGGTGCCGAAACATACGAAACGACAGAGTAAATAAACAACTCTTGTACAAATGTTATTATATTATTATTAAGTAAATTATGAAACTCATTTTCTGCACTCCAAAAAAATATCAATGTCAATAATTGTCCAAAGAAAACCAACACACAAGATAAACTTAGAACCAGGCAGACAGGAAGGCAACAAAATGGCAAAAAAATAGTAACAAGTAAATCCAAGGACTAGATCTTAAAGAAGGTTTTCATTTCCGGGGAGAAACAAGACAATGTGGGACGAGAAACAGTTGACTTAGTGTAGGTCGTAGGTCGTAGGTCGTAACTCTAAAAGTCATACACGTGATCAGTCAAAGGTCAAGCATTTTACACCATTTACTTTGTGGAATTTAGGGATGAACCCCTACAAACAAAATCGAAGATTTTTCTTTCAACGTGTCAAGGACAATAAAGAATGACCCGAGTGGAGGTAAAAGAGAGATGGATGGTTGACCAGACACAGAGAGAAAACTTGACGTGAAATCAATTGAAAGTAGTTCACTCAGCACCAAACATCAATTTTACTAGTCGACTTGTTGTATAGATCAAGGAATTCTATGGGTGTTGCATTGGTGATAGATAAATTTTCTCTAGTGGAATATGTGGAAACAGTTCACTGGAAATCCAAGTGACTAAAAAAATCATTAGACACTTCATTTAGTGGTTAAACAGAGTCAGTGGCGTCAGAAGTGAGAAAATTCACTTCTATTCTTAAAATTGAACGTACCTATTAATTGAATTCTAAGTTTAATTTTTTTCAAAGTGAAAATTAGTAATCATGGATTTAAACATTCGTCACTTTTTATTTAGCTTTACTTAAACGACTAGAAAATGACTATAGCTTTTAGTTACTTTAAACATATACAATTTAGGCTTTTGGATTTCCAGTGTTGCATTGGTATAGATAAAACATGGTATAAAATATGGTTCGAATATGTGGAAACAGTTAAAATCAATCAGTTGATGCAAAGATGAATGAATGTAAATCTAAGAACCGAGTATTGCAGTGAAGTTTGAGAGCAGCATTTACGGGGCCATAAGTTCAGCTCTCCTTGAAGGTGTGGTTCAATTAAAGTGAGTTACAACTGGACCATAATGTTCCTAAAAAGCAACAGCACTTTCAATTTAGAACTCCATTACTGTACAAACCTACGAGGCTCGAACAACAGCCACCGACTACAATTTAGCACTTCCTAGTTTTACCATATTTCTCTATTCATTGTACCGTCAAGAGTCGTCGCGCAAACCAGCAAACCAACCAATCTTGCTCCTAACAACAACTTTTTAAAACGCATTTAACTCATTGGCACGTGTTTTATTCTTTTTCAGTGCTACAGAGATTACTCGGAAGCCGTTCAAAAATTGTTAACTGACCAATCCAGTGGCAATATAACGGCCTACTATACTAGTCACAATGCATACGTACAGCAATTGCACGCTTCAAATGCAATGATCGATGAGTATTACTGCCACATTTTGCCTCAACTTTTAAACGTAGGTGATTTTTCAATCTTTCCTTCTTTATGTTTAAAAAACCCATCGTGTTAATAAATTGCTCCGTGTTTTCCAGGAATTGGAAGAAATTTATTTAGACCTGAGTGCCACAGTTACCAAATCTATCACCGACTGTGCCGACATTATAGCCGCTAGGGCTCGAGAACAAACAGACAGATATGAAAATTTGGGAGTATTTGCGAAGAACGTAGTGGCTCGCTCCGACCTAAGCAACTATATTAAATCTTTGGGCGTTGAAAAGGCACCTCAGGATTACTGTCATCATGATTTCATACCACCTCAAGTTGAAGCTGATGCTCTAAATATTCAAGTAGGTTGTTGCGCCCGTTTATTAACATTCTCTTTAAGATTTATAGTTTATTTCTGCATTTTATAATGTAAATGTTAGATATTGGTCATGGAAATGAGGCAATTATTTACAGTGAGTGAGAAATCTTTGAAATGTAAGGTTTTGCCTAAATAAATCAAAAACAAATAATCAATTTATTTAAAACCTTAAATTTTGCGTATAAAATTATTTTTTTTAATTTAAAATATTTTTAAAATTATTTTTTTTAATTTAAATATTTTTAAAATTATTTTTTTAAATTTAAAATATTTAAATGTAAACTAAAATAAATTTAAATGAAAATTATTACAAATTTTGTCTGTGACAAAACTTTGAGCGTCTCGTTCACACACATATGTAGATGTCTCAATTCGGCATTCAAATTATTACAGTATTTGATATTTTACGTATGGAATTAAATATTTAGGATTAATCGATAATTTGTTTTTGATTTATCTAAGAAAAACCCTAAATTTCAAAAGTTTTATCAATCACTGTACAATATTTATCTAAGTTTATCTACATCTCTTTAAGAATTGCTCAATCTAACTAATGTTTTTTTCTGAGTTGTTGAAAGTTGCTTATTTTTTCTAGATCCGCAAACAAAAAAGATATAAAGCGGATTAAAAACATACAAAAAGAATTCCATGAAAAAGTGATGATACTTCGTGAGTCGTGACTTATTGATGTAGACGACCGGTATCTGTTCGTTATAAAATGCTACAGAAATTTCTAGAATTCTATTACGGAAATAGAATCTAAATTATAGATTTCAACGAATCAATGGGATTATTTCAAATGCTTTAGCTATTACAATTTTAAAGTAAATAACGAATTAATGAGCTGAATTTACTGTACAAGTCGCTGGAGGCGAGTATAGAAAGTAATGTCGCCAACAGCTGCTGAAAATTTAATGGCATTTAAAATTGTACAATTAAAAAAGTGAAACATAGTCGGAACTTACTTTCAACATAAATTAGTTGGTCAGGGCCCTACGCCAACTGTTACAAAACCACAAAACACACCGATCCTTACACAAAAAAGTTGTTTAAAGAGCAAACTAACATTCTCAGGCGTGTACCTATACAGAAAAACAAAGCACACGGCTTCTAGTATGTAGGAAGGACTTTAGAGACTCTACTTTGTAATTCAAAACCACTCTGGTTGTAAAAGCTAATAAAATAGGCAAATTTAATAACGGTAATTACTAGTTTCAACCTCCCTTGAGGCCATCTTCGGATTACACGAGTTAAAACCACCTATTACACTCTGTTTATACAATTCTGTCAATTTGTCTTTGTCGTAAAAATAACAATTGCGTTATTAGGTAGATTCGATTCAATTCGAAGAGTCATCTATCAAGTTATTTTGGAATATGCTCCAATTTGGCTTTAGATTTCTATCGGGTTGAATATATTTATAGATGTTGTTTGGAACGTGCTCCAAAATCTATTTATTTCAAATTATATCTTGTAAGTATCAAATGATTAAAAAAAAGAAAAGAAAGTTGTTTAAAACAAGTAGCGCAAGGCCAAAACATGTGGCCCCTTTTCCTGCTTCTTGTGCTTCCCCGCTGTGCACAATCCAATAAAACAAAAGTAGAGCGAAAAACCAGGTGGTAATGTGAGTCATACAAACCAAAACAAAGCTAAGAGGGAAAAAAACCAAGTAGTGCCCATACACTGGTTCTACAAGTATACAAGCTTGACACAGCCGTTACTCTTTAACGTAAAATAAAACTTTAAAGTAGAGAAAAGGTAAACCCAATCCCAGCTCGTCAATATTTCATTGCAGACCACTGATGCACTCTTAAGTAACCTCAAATCACACAGGTCCAGGACAAGCATGGGGAAGTTGAAAAATAAAAAAACAAAGTTCTGTCAGCTGGCCTTGAGTAATTATTTGACGAACGTGTGTTTTATTTGCTGAATATTGCACATCTGCTGACTCCGAGCATTAATTGGAGTTTGAATGCAATTCGAGTTAAAGCAACGATGTCTGGAAAAAGTCAACTCATGCCCGCCTGCCCTATTGCGACGAAATGAAAGGGAACACAAAGACAAGTTGGGGAAAAGAAAAGAAAATTAAACCTCCAGATCCTAACGGGAGTCATCTAAAAGCTCGTTTGGATCCACTGAAGCACATGCCATCAGGATCCCGAGGGATAACTATAGATTTAACACGCCCACGCCTTTATAGTTAAGAGAAAAACTAAATTATTTACAGTGTGTTCTTAATCTTAAATTAAAACCCGCTTCGACTCCAGCTTAAGCTTAAAATCGTGCAGAAGCAGAATAAACGAAATTTTTAAGTGCGATCACGCATAACTTTTGTCTAACTAATCGATCCTTGCGCCTCGGTTTGCCTTTAAGGCATTTAATGGCGGTATTGTATGTTTACAAAAACTTTTTTCTAACTCGCTTAAATCTAATTTAGGACTCTCAAATTATCCCCTCTATCTCAGACGAGGTGTTAATCGATAAAAGTAACATGGCAACAAGTCATACTACGTATGATGCATTACGTAAGGAAATGACCGAATTACAAGTGACGATAAGACAGTTACAGGACTCCCTTGAAGCGACGATACGTCTTCAGCAGAGGTAAATCATTATTAAAAAATAAAATAAAATAAAATAAATGGTTGCAACATAATGTCTTAAGGATGGTTGGGTATACCGAGAAAGCGAAGTAAAGACATAGCAAACATGATTAATTATTAATGTTGAAATGACATTTAAGACGTAGCGCGAGCAAATGGATTATTTGTTGCAACCAAAACCACCCGGCTCTGGTTTGTCATATAAGAATAACACGTAGGTTTTACTTGCAGGAGCGTAGAAAGTAATTTATTTAATAAAGCTAATGAGTTGCAAGAGGATATCAGCTTGAAACAATTCGATTTCCGAGTGAAACAAATCCACCTGGCTGCTGTGCGCGCTCAGGTAAGTCGGTGAATGTTGGATAGGAAAAAATTAATCCCGCTTGTTACCTATTAATGCTAGTTTTTGAAAATTAATTGCATTGTAAATGCTTCTTCCTCTCTATGGGCTCTCACGCCATGCAGAAAAGCGCTACCAGGCGGAGCTTTTGTTCTGCCGTTCTCTCTCTCTCACTACTCTCTCTCTCTCTCGCGCTGTACCAAGTTTGCAAATTCGCTCGCTCCGTGCGCGACCTTTGACATTTTCACTGCATGACTCTTAGCTAGATTAAATGATTAATCAACAATAAAAATAAAGTATTCTCTTATGTAAATTAAACGTTTTTTTAAAATGTTTTTATTTTTATTTTTGTAAAATTTAAGATTAAATAAATACATATTGGTTTTAAAATAATGATTAATTTTTTTTAAAAAAAATACGGGGGGAAATAATTTATTACTCGAAACAGAGTAATAAATTATGAAAATTTTGAAAAATTGATGTAAATATTAAAAAAAAAAATTAAAAATATAGAATGATAAATTATGATTTTAAAAAATTAAAATTGATAAATGAATAAATAATTTTCAATTACACAGTCGAGTCGAGTAAAATATGACAGTTTGTAAAGATCTTCGACCTCTTATAAACCCTGTGCATCCCAAACTTTTGAGGGAAGTATGGTTGCATGCGATAGGAAAAGTTTCAACCCACGTCCCCTCGAATGCTCTTATGGTGGCTGTCTCCCGATCAATCGTCGGCAGGCGTTGAGAGCGCGCTTCAGTGACGTACATTCTGTATCAGGTGGAGTTGCTCGGAGCCAAATTGGACGACAGAAGCGATGCCAGCAATGGCAGAGACCGGAAAATGTCATCGTCCAGTACGGGCAGCATGAAGAGTAAGTGGCTTAAGGCGTTTAAGAGTCTTAAGACGGGCGGTGGAGGAGATGCCAGTGGAAGCAAGTAAGTTGCGAAAACTTGTGCTCTTTACGCACACCACTGCACCTAGTATTCTACATTCGATGTTTTATTGCACTTCTTAAAGGAAAAACGACCGTAAGGAGGGCAAAGGTGATGGATCGCCCATTTCTCCCGGTGAAAACATGCACCTGTTCGTAGAGTATACATTCAAGAAAATTGCCGCTTGTGATGTTTGCAACGAAATACTTCGAGGTAATTTCCACGAAATTATTACTTTCAACACGTGATCATCATGTTTCCCATGTTTTCTAGGTCACACCCGTCAAGGAGTGAGATGCAAACTGTGTAAATTCAATTCACACGTGGATTGTCAGTCGGGAGCAGGAAAATGCAACGTAAGTTTTTAGCAAAATGCTAGAATTGGATTGGATTTTCGTGAAAGTTTTTTCATTGATTCACATTTTTCGTGGAATCGAGCTGTGTACAATGTTGCGAGTAAATCCATATTTTTGTTGCTATTTGTGGGCTTGTCGATTTTAATTATTGTTTCCGCTTGCACTTACCGCCGCTTAATTGTATACTAAAAATGAATGGGGAAACAGAACGCTTCTCGGGGTTTTAAGTGAAGTGAAGTTACGCAAGAATATCTTAAAAGACTAAACTCGTTTCATCCAATTTTCTCTTTATTTTTTTTTAATTTCAGCCGAAATCTCGATTTTTACGCCGACAGAAATCAGCATCCGAGATAGAAACGGCACGTGCATCAATCTCCATCCCACAAGAAGAGCAGAGTATGTACTATATGATGGGTCGAAGCCGAGGTGGTCCTTTAACTCGATTACCGAAGACGCCCCCTTAAAACATCCAGTTAAAAATATAAAAAAATAAAATAATCAAAAATCAAAACACTTTCTAAAAAAAAATAATGAAAAAAAAAACTCCCTTTCAATTCAAGGTGTGGTGGGAAAGGTGTTTTTTTGTTTAAGAAAAGAAAAAAAGTAAGAAAAACCAATTCATTCACTCATAATTTTAAGGGATTGCGATATACACTTTAAAAATAATTTCTAACGTGCATGCCACACGGATCCTCGTTGCAGAGCCAGAGCGCGTGGATCCCGTGTACCAACTCTTGAAGCAAGCGGGAGATTTGAGCGGCAAACGCGGCCCTAATCCTGCAGACAGCCTAAATTCCTTGTCCCACAAAAGGAGTTCGACCCGTGCCCCCTCAACTTCCCTGACAGTAACACCGCACGTTCCGCCTTCCTCCATCTCAGGTGCGTGTACAGGGTACATTTTTCCATACCTTGAATTGATTTTCGATCAATTTATCGATTGGTTGTACTATTTTTGTTTTTGCTTACAATATGATGTAAGTTTCTTTCTTTCTAATTTTCTTTTTTCTTTGTTTTTTCTCTTTTTTTCTTTTATCTCTATTTTGTCTCACTGTAGAATTCATTAAATAGTTTTTTTCTCTTCTTCTTCATTTTTTTTGTCTATGCTTTATCTTTTAATTCTTTTTCACTCGCTTATTTTTCTTTTCAATTTCTTGCTGCATTCGAAAAGTAAATCACAAAACTTTGATCGTAAAAACATTACGATGATTAGACGTTGCCATGGCACCGTGCGACCTGAACCACGACCGGACAAACACAATTTATGCAAAGTGAATACAACATCAATTTAACATGAACCGTTGGAATTCATAAATATTATATCACATCCCTTGTTTTGACACGTAGGATAGTGTTTGATTGCGTGTTAAAAACATTGCGAAATTCAGATATATAGTGTTTCAATTTGAAGAACAAACTTGATTCATCCGATATTGTACTGTACATAACATTAAGTAATGTCACCTGGCAATTTGCCAATGGAAACGAGAGCATTTCAAGGAAAGCAAACTTAACTTTGTGAAAAATCGTTTACTTATGCTTTACATTGGATGGCTACCAAGTATGAATTGATCGATTTTCAATAAGTTGACCCAAGAAATTTAAAACTGTCACAACAATTTCCAGTAATTTCAAGCAGCAGACCAACATAATTACCGTAGACTTTTCCCATATAAATTGAATAAATTAAACTCGCACTTTGCATTCATTTCTCTAGTTTCTATCCTAAGTTTTATTAATTATTCATAATGCCTTCGACACTACCTTTAAAAATTTTTTATATTTTTCTTTTCAAAAAAAAAAAAAAACACAAACACGGATTAAAAGCATTTTAGAATCTTGTGAAGACAGAAACTGGTGAAAATTGATTTATCTACCACCCGTCGACATTCATTGAATGAAAACACAGTTTGAATTTACGGTGTGTCAAGCCAAACCCAACGAAAACAAAACACGTCAATAAAGTGTCATGCATAATCTTGTCTGCAAATTTTTCTCTTCATAAATTCATTACGCAAACTGTTTTCTTATTTAATTAATTTTCTTGTAAAAGCCACGTGAAAATGTACGTACATGTATGATGTTTATAATTGAGTATTTTGAAGTACTTTTCGAATGTTTTTTTCTTCTGTCGCTGGTGGGAGTTCAGTCATCATTTTTGGTATTATCCAGACCCTCATATATGGCGCCTTTCCTACGCTCGTTCCCAAAGTCAATCTGTCGATTCAGCTGATTCCAGTGGATCCAAGAGGAATTCACGTATGAATCATTAATTTTTTTACGCTTTGTTTAATTTTTCATCATCATTTTCATATCAATTTTTCGGGGCTTATGTTATTTTTTTTCTTCTTGCAGTTTTATTTCGTTTTTAAATTTATTTCACTTTGTTTAATTTTATGTTTGCATGCCCACGCACTTAACAAATATAATTTCCTGTTTTAAAAAAAATTAAAAAATAAAAATCTGATTTTTGAAATATTAAAAATTAAACTTGTTTTTCTTAAATTTGCAAAAATAACCTCGTCCTATTTTCCCATCAGCTCCTCACAGCCCTCAACGACACAAACTGAATCTTCGAATGAAGTCGCTGTCACTCGACAGTCCCGAATCAAACGAATATGTACAGCGCGTGAGGCGCAGTCAACAACCGTCCAGTCTGGGCAGTTCGCATAGTCAATGTGAGTTTTTCGACAGTGTATATTTTATTTAAACTGTGTATTTTACCAACAAGATTTACCATAACTTCATAAATTCCATAAATAGATTTTTTTACTACATTATAAAAAGGCATGCATAATAAATGTCATGCAGGGAAACTGGTTTATGGGAAATCCAATACATCCAACCCAACGAGAATAGATAAACAGTATCTACCATAATCGATATAAAAAGTGCTTTAAAAGCACTCTAGCTTGCAGAAAATAGAAATGTGGACAGTGGCCATAAGGGTCATTTC
Organism: Geophilus flavus; assembly: GCA_034695885.1. Taxonomy (NCBI): domain Eukaryota; kingdom Metazoa; phylum Arthropoda; class Chilopoda; order Geophilomorpha; family Geophilidae; genus Geophilus; species Geophilus flavus. Next base: position 17,719 of record JAQFZO010000501.1, read on the forward strand.
CGTTTTCTTATTTTTTTCAGCCGAGAATACTAATCCCTCTCGGTGTTAAAGTTGTTTTTGGTCATTCGAGAGAATGTTTTTTTTTATGTGAAACATCTCTACGTGCAACCGTCTGATTTTTTGACACGGAGTAACCTCGCAGCCTTATGACACAAAACCGAGTATCGAAAGTTACTACATAGGAGTAGAGTAACTATAGTTTTTATTAAACGAGGTCTTGGCAAGAGTGAACTGTAGGACGTGTAGGTGCGTTCAATCTCAGTCCGAGTTCTGAAATCATATTTCTAAATTTGATTTAAGCTTTGAACGGCTAAATCGAACAACTAACCGACCTATCTTGATTTCAAAATGGCGGCGATGGAAAAAGTTGAAAACGGATTTCCATTGCCGAAAAGCGACTCGAGACCCGCTTTCACGAAAACGGTTTTCTGAAAAACCAATTTGACGAAACAGTGGTTCTGCGCATCTTTTTCAAGTCATTCCCGTCGTGGAAATCGGTGAAATCGAAAAGAAATTGAACGCACCTAATGTTGTGTGACAGTGACATCTTTTAATGTGATTTTGATTTTTTTTTTTATTTTAATTCCAATTGTCATTTATTTTTCGCACTGCATGCAATACACTAGACACCCCAACTTGGCAGGCATGATTTTAATTAGTGTTTCATTTGTTTTCAGTCATTTTTCTCAATCGATGTATTGTCCAATCAATACTTGTCCAAACCACGCCATCTTTGTTTATATTGTTGATTAGTTTTGTTGTTATCACATTAGGGAGTTTGCGGAAGGCCTATTCTACTTACAGCAAATTATAACCTTATCTTAAAAACTTATGACTTGTGGCATATAAGTCATAAGTCTGTAAGTTGCTTAAGTCTTGTGCAAACTCCCTATTGCTGACGTCACTTCTGTAACGCTATTTCGTGACTTTCAAATCACTCCATGCCAGTGTATAGATGTTTCACATCAAATAAATAAATTCAACAGAGATGTTCCACACAAAACATTCGTTCGCACGTGCCCAGCACAGGCAATTTTTTGATGTGTAACGCCCTTTATGCGTACCCTTTTGATTCTACAGAGATGTTTCACATAGAAAACCGTTCCCACGTGCCCGGCACACGCAATATTTTTTTCTCTCCCAAACTTTAATCAGGATTTTAATTCCGTATGTTGCAGCACCTCAGAGTCCGGTTCACAGTCGTCGTCTGTTAGCTACAAAAACACTTCGCATGAACTCAGTAGACCTTCCAGACGAAAACGAGAAATCCTTCAGTTCAGCATCCACCTCCCCGTGCCCTTCACCCGTGAGTTTAATTCCAGCTAAGCTAGATTAAAAAATAGGTAAGAGAAATCAATAAAATCAATGTTTGCCAGAAACCTCACCGAATATTACCAACCAATCTCTACGTGGTCCTTTACAATTTCCGAGCCCGGCAATCGGATGAGTTAGACCTCAAGTGAGTTTACCAATCGATAAACTATTTCCCTTTCAAAACTTCCCATTACTCATCTTTTAACCCTTTTGTGCGACCAAAACAATAGAGCCGGAGAGACAATCACAGTGACTGACACATCAGACCCCGATTGGTGGAAAGGGAAAGGATTTCGGAGAGGCGGATTCTTTCCCTCCAAATACGTTGCAAAATTAAATTCCGGAGAAAGACCTCTTCAAGTCACTCATAATCTTCAAGTGAGCGATGGAGATAATGGATTGAAATTATTACGTGATCAGGTAAGTGTTTTCTTCATGAGTGTTTGCTCTCGGGGTGGAGTCGGACGGCTTTGATGCATCGATCTAGCGAAATTATCGAACCACAACATATTCGTTTTTCATGTCAATAAAATGTTACTTCTGTGGATAGAAGGGGGATGGTTATAGGTAGTGAAAAAAAATTGTTCGACACGCACGTTCCTTTCTTGTGCACCCAAAGTGGTTTTGCGTGTTGTCATTACGCATTAATGGTGAGCATCGGACGACTGTGATTGGATATTGGCTATCTCATTCGTAAAAGTCTAAAATTAGATCTTTCACTTTGAAAACTCCACCCCAAAAGATAAATAATTAAAGAGGGGAATGGACGGGGCTATTAATTAGATGAAACAAAGGACTGATAGCTGCACTTCCTAAGAGTTGTTTACAATTGGTTTGACTTGATGGTGATTCCCTCTGTGGGACTGAACGTTGAGTAAGATTAGGTGCTTTCAATCTCAAAAGCAAAAGTCAATTTTGATTTATGTGGCTTATTTAAAGAAAGCAAACGAAACCACTTACGTATGATTGAATGAGGCTTTGGATTGGTTTTTACTAAATATAACTTGGCAGCCATTAGAAAGTTTGCAGTGTTGCACACGGAGTTAGTTATAACCTGTAACTTTTGTTGAAACTATAACTTTATAATTACAGAAACCTCCATGCGCAAACTCACTAATAACGTGCAATGTCCAATTCCTCGTTTGTTGTTCAAATTTTAATATTGGATCCTTTTTGTATTTGAAGTGGGTGTACAGTCCAAGCTGTCATTTTGACTGACAACTTAAAGTGACAGCATAAGGTCAGTTCGCACATGAGCAGATTCATGGCTCATAAGTAAGCTGATACAAAATGCAGCACTCGATCCTTAGCTTTTGCAAAAGAGGGATTTTACGCCTTGGCTTTTACTTTTTGATGACGTCTTTTATGTCATCAATAGTTTATAAGTCGTTTTTATTATTGGAATACGATAGCCTTTAGTTGCGAGATAGAAGGCACAATCACAATAAACAACAATACTCAATAATTAACAAAATACGTAAACTTCAAAACATCCTGTCATGTAAAAACAATTTTAAGAAATATTTTAAGTTATTTTAAACCTTGTATAAGCGGAAATAGAAAAATAAATGAAGTGTTGGCTTAGCCGTGCCATTAGTTTGAAAACTTCTTAAGTTATTGCGATAAAAACATCTAAGACAGCCGACTTTACCTCCTTTACGCCTAATTTAACACCCGGATGCATGCAAAAACGAAGGCTTACATATTCAGATTTATTCACATTTGCGACTGTCTTAATCCCTTCTTTTGAGATTTTGTACGAACTGATCGATCACATCTCTTTAAAAAACACGAGCTTGTCTTAAAGACTGATTTTTACTCCTCCTACTTATTTTTATTTCTTGGTTGTGTATATACCTTTCAGGAAGGAATAAAGTTGTCCTTTCATGAGTATAGGGGATGTTGAGTGATGTGCAGCACTTTGCAAACATAAAAAAAAAAAACACCGATTTCTTTGAGTGTCCCTTGAGTAACTAAAAGGAGATTTTTACCATCCAATATCCTTTACTGAATTGAAGGCTCTGCACATTCACACGCATGCACGAGTTTATCACTTTTCACAACCACAACAACACCCGTTTCGAAATGTGGTTATAAATGTTCTATGCGAAAAACATAGTCAAACCTCAAAACATCAAAATTGAAGTTTAGTGAAATTAGATGTTTCAACAAACAAACAGACTCTACTCTACGCCCCTTGTTTTCACCTTCACTGCAACACTCCTCACAAAGACATCACTTCGCTGCCAGACAGATGTAAACACACGAAATCTTGTTTTTCACAGCTCCATTTCGGCCAATTCTGCGGTTTATTAGCTTCAGCTAAACTCTAAACACGCACAAAGCCCTCAAATTAAATCACGGAATTATTCGATATTAGAGGAAATTTTTTATTTCCTTTAAAATATAGATCTTATTCCTCAAATTGAAAATTTTTTTTTATTGATTACAAGTGGGTGTATGCGTGCGTATGATTTGATAACACGATTGTGATCTGGGGCGCAGAAATTGTAATTCAGTCAACGAATTCACTTTACTTCTACCCGAAGGACTATTCATTGAACAAAATTCCAAAATGCACGATGAATTGAAAATTCCTCTCTTTCATCCCCAGTCCTAGAATTTTTTTTTATAAATCCTATTACACTCAAACGTCGAAGGGGAATTAATACCTTGTTATTTTTTTTCTTCTTGTTTAAGTTGTACGGTATTGAAACGTATTAAATTAACTTTCACGCATTTTTTTTTTTAAATTTCAGATTGTGATTCAAATGGGTGAAGAGCACGATGGAATGGTTCTTGTAAGAAGCGGAGACCGCCAGGGTTTTTGTCCACTCAGATATCTTCAAGAAGTATAAAAAAAAATGTAAAGAAAAGAAAAAGCATAAAAAAAAACATATATAAAGAAAATGGCTGGGCCATAAATAGGTTAAAATAAATTATGATTACTTATAAATTATATTAATTAGCCATATATTTAAAAAATCTCTATTTATATCTTAAATTATATATTAAATGTAATTTCCATATTTTATTCTTTAAAGATGATTATCGTTAAATAATTATTATTCTAAAAATCGTCGTTAGTGGTGGTTGGATTTTAAAATAAATTAATTTTAGTTTATTATATTTTATTTTTTATATAGAATCTTTAAAAATTGTAATATATTTTCATCTTTAAGAATAATTTTTTGTAGCCCTTATTATCATATATAGCAGTTTGTGTTTTGTAGTAGTTGATGCCCTAACAAACATGCAAAAGAGCGAGCTGTACCTCCAACATGGCCTTACTTCGAAATAATAATAAAGTATAATGATTATCTACATTTGCATCGCAACAGCCACACTTTAATAGATATTAATGTTTGAGTTAGATCACGAAAGCAAATTCATTACAGTTTATGGTATAATTTATGAATAAATGGTTTTAAGTAACTCTTTTGGTCTTAATGGTATTGAATATTAATGTATGTTTATACAAAGTCATCGATTACTTACCGTACATGCTGACGAATTTGATTCTGAGGTTGCTTCGTATGGTACATAACTTAATCTTCATTGCTGCTGAGCCGGACGGTTTATAAATAAAAATGAGGCTGGTAAACACTTTTAAAGGTCAAAATGTGGCTGTCATTCTCAGTCCGCACAACTGACGCTTAATCTATGGACGCAATATAAGTTAGGCTAGGCATGAAAGGACTTCGGCTTAGTCCGCAATTGTCGTATAAATCTCTTTTTATTGGCGACTGCTAAATTCGCCTCTTTCGAAAGTTTCACACATGACGAAGCACAAAAAGTGGGATAAGTAGGATACCGAGTTTTGAACTAGTGTTTATGGCCGCCATTTCAAAAATTATGAAGCATTATGAACATGCGCACTATGCTGCACAAGTGGTAAGTCATGATGACGCTGTAGTAGACGAGGGGTCCGACAATAGGCGAAATCACGTACACCCTGTGATGGAAATCACAGGAAATTACATGTAACACAAAGGAATTCATATGGAAATCACAAGAAATCAAGGAAATCACAGAAATCTCGTACGCCATTTTATCGAATGTCGTCCACCTCGGTAGTAGAGCACGTAGTGACTAACTACGTATATTTTTTCTCTTTTAAAAAAAAAATTCTAAAATCCAAATTTCAGCAGTATTTTCATATTTTGTGATCCAAAACGATTTGGTTGGAAAACGCAGGAAAAAATTAAATGAAATTGCATCCTAAAGTTCAGTGGGAAATTTTGGATCCCCTGAGGAAAATATAATGGCTTTTTTTAAAGCTCATAATACAGCAGACATGAATAAATAATTCAACTATCATGATCCAAGCCATCAAATAAGATAAGCAACAAACTACCGAGTTATTATGCAATAGACTCACCAAAAAAACTGTCAATTTATTCAAGATTCTGTTTAAAAAGCAACATACAAACTATAGCAAGATAAACTCCGCACGTTTCCTCATTATCATAATTATTAAGCATCAGTAATAAATAACACTTTTTTTTCTAGTGTAAAGTATTACAACTATTCGTACTATATACATTTTTTAAAACCATAATGAAGTTATTACTATATTTAAAATATTTTATCAATGATGACAGTGTTGGTATATTACTACAAAAGCGTCATCTATTGCCAAATGGGCTGGACGGCTCAGCAGCCGGTTACCTGGATGCTGGGAAGTGCGTGTGATGAGCACTCTTCATTTACTAATTGGGAACTGAGGGTTAAGCGAAGCCCTTGAACGACACCTTTACGCGATTCACGTGTTCCTTTTCGTTCCAAAGGTCTAAGTAAAGCTGGCAGAAGAAATTTATCTTTACCAGTAGACGTCGGTAAACTGCAAAATAAATTAATAACATTTTAAAAATTTCTTTACTAGGAATTATAAAATTATAAATGATAAAATATTTGTTTAGATAACAGATTATACTGTATAATATTCTAAAAC
>JAQFZO010000502.1:0-23921 GCA_034695885.1 Geophilus flavus
GAGCGAGAAACGATTTTAAATAAATTATTTTTACCTCCTGTTCATATTTTTGGCTCTATGCAATATGGTGTGTAAATTATTTTTTAGTATTTTTTCACACGGTATTTCAACAGCTACGTATGAGTCTATAGACTTTCGAACAATGCAGAGAAGCCTAAACACTGTTTCTAGATGCTGTCTAGTAAACTATCCTAAATTTGTTGACATTTTGTATTCGTTTATCCCCACTGGTAGCATCCCCAAGAAAGGGTTAACTCATACATTGGTAATTTTTGGATCATTCCATTTTTATTTATGTTAGGCTTACTTTTAGTTCTCTTTATTTTAATATCAAATTTATTCACTTTTCTATCTGCCTTTGGATTGAGAGTTCAGCCGAGTTTATTTTTATTTCCTTCTTGGTTAAATACCCTAGTATTTGTTTAAGTCATTGGTTACCGTACTGTACTTTGCAATGTTCTCATTTTTTAAAAATTTCTTTCTTTTGCTCCATGATGTTTCTCACAACTGAGCATTTTTCTAATCAGTCCGTGTGTTTGGTTATTTACTAGGTTTGTCGAATTGCAGATAAATGCGATTTCACTTTTAGGTGTCACTGGAATTTCAGCCAATAATTTGTGTGATAGCTGCTGTATTTAGCTGCCCAAATAAGGCTTTTTTTAGTCGGCAGGTGGCGTTGTGGACGCACACGCGGTCTTGGGATGGGAGTCGTTGGCTAACTACGAGCTAAGAGGGTAAGTCAGTCAAAATACAGTATAAAGAGATTTTAAAATTTTCTTATGAATAAGTTGGTAACACGACAATACCTCGATTAAAACTAGCATGTTAGGTCGCCATTTAAAATGAATCATGCTGATGCACTATATCACCATATAAGAAATGGACGATTGAAACATGGAGCTACATGATTGATGCACTGACAAGTGAAAGTGACAAAAGCCCAAAACATGTGCAATTTTGTCTGCACTCTGATCACTGATGTGTCATTTTCCAAGAATATGTTTTAAGCTTGACTACAGCCTTTAGTCTGGATATCGATGGTCTTTAAGAATCACTCCAGCAAATGCAAAAGGACGTTTACTAGAATAGCAACCTTTCAATTGCGATTTTCGCATTGTTGCGCACATCTGCGAGTCTTTGGGCCACAGATATTCGGAGTTCCCATGCTGAGAGGATTCTGAATCACCAGAAAAAGACATTAACTAGAATTCTACCCTCATTTCTTCCCTAATCATTTTAAACACAAAACTTTAAAAAAAAACTCACAAAATCTATTTATTTTCCAAATAGTTTCAACCAACCCCACCACACCAATGACCAGTAACACGGTACAGTGCGCCATCTGGTGAGACAAATTGAAACACCCAAGGTGCCACTTATCACCCTTGGAGTTCATTAGGTGTGCTTTAGTTCCTAGAGTGAAAAAGCCATCTATCTGCAACTGCGGGTGGCATTTCTTGACCCATTCATTTCACCAGCTCTCGATTTTCTCGCTCAAATGACCACCTTTGGTGTCTTTACTGCGCCGGTCCATTATTCGGGTGCTCCCTTTTGTCACTCACCCGAACCGATACCTCACAATCCCCCCCGGCACCCCCAAAAAACAGAAAAGCAAAGAAAAAATATTACTTGTCTTCCAGCTTCGTTGTTATGAAGATTCATCATATTTCTTATATTCCGACTCTTCTGATGTTTTATTCGCTCCGGAGCGTCGACAAAGTCCCGGGAAAAGCGAACTCCGTATAAAATATTGTCACTAAGAAAATTATAGGTTGCGAGATAAATGTTTTTTGTCGGTTTCGTCGTTATGATCTGCCACGATTACCTGCATCCGCCCCATTTCCATCCATCAGGTGTTCTGCGGCCGTGATAGGAGTTGTCACAAGTGCAGTCGGTGAGATTACCCGAGCTGCACGCTTGAGTTATGGCGTGAACGACTCCTGCACTGGTTACGGCATAGATAAATGCCGTTTCTTTGCTGCCTGGAAATGAAATTAATTATTATTAGTTTTGTCGGGTAGAAAACTGCGGTTGATGTTTGTAAAGATCAAGAAAGAGACAAAACATTTGTGTGGGGTAAAGAAAATATTGATTTATTTTTTCAATTTACTGTTTTTGTGTTATTGCTCACATTTGGGCCTTAATTCCGTGCATGCTTCACATTCCCGTTCGATGGGATCCCTTGAAAGTGACAAAGGTTACCCCCATATTTTTTTCCTCTTTTAAATTGGAGATTCTTATTACAGAAGTAGTATGAAATATTTAGTGTGTTTTTTTGGCACAGAGGTTTTTTTTTATGAGGGAAAAGTTTATTACAGGTCTAAAATTTGTTATGACGAGGTTTGACCTGCAGCATAAACATAAAAACTTTCCTTTTCTTACGGTATACTATTTATAACATCAGAAAATGTCACAGCACAATGGAAAGGAAAACCACAGTGTGCAAGCACTCTTGACAGAAAAGCGCTATACTAAATAATAAAATAAGTTATAATTTTTATCAGATCAAATGTTACCGCAAATTGTGTTGTCAATCTGGTTAATACCAACTACTTTGTAAATCCAAGTGACTAAAAAATCATTGGACACATAATTTTACTGAATTTAGTAGGAAAAATGTGTAAATTTTACACTCGTATGACAAAAATGACTAAAGCCGTTAATGTCTGTTCTGTACCTTAGAAATTCAAAAGCCTTTATTTTAGTCACTTTTCATTCAGACCAAGTGAAACGACTATAGAAAACGGCTAAGCTTTTTAGTCACTTTAAACGCCTATAGATTAAGCAAAAAGATTTGCTTCCACTTCAAACACGCATGGCGTATGTGATTACAATTGTTTTATAAATAGAGGTTTAATCAAAAAACAAGTAAACACTAGAATCACACATAGAATAATTAAATAATCACCCATTTATGAAACACTCAATTATACATCAAGGCGTTGTTTTAGTCTAAACACGCAACTTAACCTTCAGTAGTCACCCACACCCTTGATGTGTATTTATATGCACGAAAGTTCATCATAAATCACAAATGAATCGACAATTCATTCTCTAGCAGTAATTATTGCACCATAAAATATGTCAATGTGCTAGTCCGCCTGTAATGTGTTCTTGGGTCCTTACGTAGATGTCTATGTGATATTAATGGTGGCAGAAATGACTACAACATTCATTATTCCACCATGGCTTAAAAAATTTTCGAGGACTACCAGAACATCGAGGAATAGACACACTGGAAAGCCAAAAGCCTATAAAATGTATGCGTTTAATTTAAAGTGACTAAAAGCTATACCGTAACTGTTTTCTAGTCGTTCAAATGGGCTAAATAAAAAGTGAAAAAAATTTAAATCAACGATTGCTGAATTTCACTCAGACACATTATATTTAGAAATGGGTGATTTAAATTTCAGTCACTTGAACGACTAGAAAACGGCAACGGCTCTTTAATCGCTTTAAAAGCATAAAAAAAAGGCTTTTGGATTTCTAAAGTACAAAGAAAATGCAAGTTGGCTCAACCAAAAAAAAGACAAGATGTTAACCACCCGACTGCAGTAAAGTGGACTAAAAACTGAGTTAAATGCATTAAAACTCTTGGTTGTCTCTCAGTCAATTAAACTTTTTTTCTAGTGAGTAGACTAGACATTTGACCGGCTATCAGCATAAAATTTAGACTATTCAGCCACTAAATTAACTGCCTAATAATTTTTTTAGTCTCTTGAATGTCCTGCACATTCCTTGAATAATCCAGTGTTGTAAACAGAAAACTCTGTAATCACAAATCTTTTTAGGATCGAACCAAACACACTAAAAGCAATTTAGTTGACTGAGAACCAACAAAGAGTTTTAAATGTACAAAACTCAGTTTTTAGTTGTATTAAACAATAATTTGGTACATGGAATAGTTAATTTCATTAGTTTGCCTTATCGGTCTCTATTGAACTCATATTTGGCTTGGCTCAACTAAACCGTTTTTAGAGCGAAAGCTTCTGTTGACTCTATTCCTTAAATAAAGAATAGGTTAAAGGTCATTGCCGCTTACCTCTAGTTATGGTATATCCAAAAACATTTTCTTCTTTGATCGTGGTACAATTCCACCGTTCGTGACGGAACTGATATTGACATTCATAAATACCACGTCTGGCTCCTTCCGAAACGGCGCTTATCACGTGGGGATTTGATTCACAGACGTGCAGCTGTTGTGTGACCAATCCAGGTACCGTAGTGCAAACTGAATTCAAAGCGTTCTCCTCTATTTTCAGTTGTTCTTCGGGAGTTGAAACTCCAACCATACCGAGATACCTTAAACCCCAAAAAAAAAAAAATTAAAACATTTTAAAAAATATATAGAAAAGAACCACACCTAAATTTTACAAGCAAATAACACTTTTCCCACATTAGTCAAATTTGTACATGTGTTAGCGTTACCTAATACTTCCCATCCTAAAAAGCTTTCAAGTCGCAAACTCATGAAACTCGATAGCGTGTTCCTAAAAACTTTGCCGACACTACGACTTATTTTTCCAAGGGTTGCATGTATACATTTAAAAATGATGCATAAAATTATTAATGTGTCATTAAGGAGACAGAAGAGGACATTTTGTTGCTTTAAGTAATGTTCGATAACATGTTTTATGTGTCGTTTGACACAGGAAAAGGTATTTTATGGAGTCACGCAATGTGTATCGATCATTTAAAAAAGAAATTTTTCGTTTAAAAATGAAAAGAGGTCAATGTTTATGTTTTAATGGAATATAAATTGAGTTATAAAAAGAGGGAATTTTTATTTATGTTGGATTTTTAATTTGTTTCGAATAGAAACGTGATATGGGAATTAGTTCGGTGTTGGCAGGTGGAATGGGAAATGTAGCGTTTGCACCTGTTTGTGGTCAGCTACTGGTTTGGCTGCATTGATGATGTTAGTATGGTCACTATATTTTGATTTTAAAAGGTAAGATGTCTGTAAACAAGATTGGGTGAATTATAGTGATGACCTATATCAGGGAGAATTTTTTTTTAAATAAAAATTTTGTGAAATATTTAAATTTTGTTGGTAAATTTTACTGGGAAAAGACAAAGCCACAAAATGATGTGAGCAAAATTTTTAGTTATGACTAGTTTCAATCCTCCTGGAGGCCATATTATCTATTAATGGCTGCCAAACGTTTGATGTATTTCATTGAGTTCTTTGCTGAGTTGAAAGTTTTATTTTTAGTAATTTTTTAAATAATTTTGCAGCATAGGCCTAATCTTTTCTAATAACTTTTCTATTCTTTGAAAATTTGAGCATTAATATAATAATTTGCTTATTATTTATTATTTCATTAATACTTTCGAAAAAATAAAATTTTTAAGTCAATTTATACTCACGTATTTACACTACAGCCTATTGGTTATTTGGTGGTGGATATTTTAGTTAAATTTTAATAATTGTCTCTTTACACTGGAGTGTGGCGTTGAATAAAGGTTTAATTTTTGCTTTTTGATTGGTTTATTGTTTATTATTCATTATCTAGTTCCCAGAAATTCACAAGATGTGGAAAATTTTCAAATGATATTGAAGTGTCCAAGTATCACTTGTATAATTTTGAAGAGGAAAAGAAATCATTCCAAAGACAAGCTTGCTTTCTTTAATTGAACTCCATTACTAAAACAGTCTCACGTGATACAATGGTACCATACTAAACAATTCACAAGAACAGTAGTGTTCCGGACACAACAGATACCATATTTATATACTTTTATAGAAATAAAGTATTAAAATAATCTAATATTGTGAGTAATTAACAAACAGAATTGGCATAAAAATTTATTATCATGGTTTTTCTGGAAGAGTGTCGACAAGTGAAAATTTTCCAGAGCTCCGTAGTTAAAACTGCGTATACTGTAATGACAATGAAGAAATGTGGCAGTGCTAATAATATTTGATTGAACTTATTAAAAATGTTTAAAAATTTCTTCACCGTCATTAAATTTAAATTATCTAGAACGTATTTTTAATAATACGCAAAGAGTTTCCATGTGATCAAATGGCTAGGATACCTGCGTCAGCTATAATTTATTGCAATTATTTCGCCCACATTTTTAATTCATATTTTTCCACATCGATGGCATCTTCCGCATAATCAAACGACACTGGTTTTACCATCCCAAAATCAGAATTTCATAAAATCAAATTTCCTCTCGATCTTTACACGCACTACATTATTAATCAAAACTTTTGAATTAGGCCTAAACTGACATTAACAATTCACTGAATCATCAAATAGATCTTAATTTCACAGGAATTGCATATTGCATCACACTTTCGACGAAACCCATTTTCAAAAAAAAAAAAAAAATTATAAAACCAAATTATCTTTCCGTAGATAAAATTCTCTATAAAAACATTTGGTATTTATTTACTGCGTGTAAAATTTTTTTTGTTTTCCCTTATAATTTAAATTTATGATCCCTTTATAACAGTACATCTCCATTACAAAGCTTCATCAGAATTCTCATCAAGAAGTCTTTTTTTCCCCCGTTATTATCTGGCTACATTATCACCACTCACGGTTACTACATCTAAGTGATTTACCTTCAATTAAATGACTTTTTGGTCTCTGAGGAATGCGGATTTTACACACATTTTATACATACAGAAATATACCCATTAAATTTCAAGCAACAAAAACAAAAACACCGGAACTATGTACAGTACAAACATTTCATATTTCAAACAAACCAGTGCATTAACTAAATTATTCATATTGATGAATAGTCTGCCATGTAAATAATTAATCACATGGTCGATACAGACCCACAAAAAAAATAAAAATTACTCATAAAACGAGTGAAAAAACCCAATAAATCCCAATTTCCTTCAATTATCAACCCACCCACACGAAATAACTCATTTCTCACGCTCAATTCATTTCCTTTAATTTTAAAATTTTTAATTTTAAATAATTTATTTTTCAAAATCTAAAAACACACGAGATCGAGATCATCTTTCGTATTAGGGGTGTTTGGTGAAGGAGGGGACCGTCGAGGGGGGTAAAGAAGCCGACAGGGTCAAAGGAAGGCTGTTATCAGCCCACCGCGCTGTCTCCCCCCATCCCGTATTCTGGATACAGCTTAGAGTGTTAGGGTAAGGGGACGCGATCTAACTAAACAAGCTGGAAAACAGAACAGGGGACTTGTTCACTTTTTAATAAGGCTATTAAAAAGCGTAAACGAGAAGTACTCACATCCAATTAGCGCGTATCCATGGTAAATGAATGGTGACGGTGGCAATTGCAATCCACACTAACCGAATCGCCAAAGCCATGCTTTTTTCTCAGTTCATGATTGCGAATTTTTACGGGAAGGCAAAGTAAAAGAAGAGCGTGCTTTCTGAACGTGCCGAGCAGTTGCTCGACGAGAGGTTTCGTCTCGTCGCTCATTGGTCGGGCGGGAACAGGTGGCCAATGAGAAACGGGTGATTAGTGGTTGCCAATATCACGTGATGCGTTTCCTCTTCCTGCCGCGGGTTGCTCCCCTCGGGGCACGTTCCGTGGGCGTGGATGGGAGGGTAATTTGTCCGCTTTGGGATTAGTTGTTGTGAATTAGTTTGGTGGAAGGAAATTTTTTTCACTGAATGATGAAAAATTTAAAATTTAAATTTAAATTTTTTTTGTTTTGTTGAAGGTGTTGTAAAATGATGTGAGGGAGGGTTTTAGATTTTGGTTGCTAAAAGTGTCATGTTTGCACATTACTTTCACGGCTGTATCACACCAGTGACCTCAAATCTGATAAGAAAATAAGTCGTTAAAACAGGGGGTTGAGAGGTAAACAATGGCGGTTACTTTGGAGATTTTTAAAGGGCAAATTGAATTTTCTTTCTTATACCTGACCTTAAAACAAATGGCAGTCAACTGTAACATTGCCTCCGAGCTAATACTTTTATTCTAAATATATATACATTGATGTTTGACTCGAAAAAATAGTTTTGGTTTTTTTTTAATGATGGAAACAGAATGGAGGAGAGAGACGAAAGTTGAAATCTTTGTTGTTTTCGATCGAATGTTTACTACTATAACAGCCTGGAGTCGAAGAAAACAATTAGCAATTTATTCCCGGAACAAGCTTGCGAATGAATAGGCCTAGTTCAAAATTACCTCTTTAGGCTGAACCCCATGTGTGTTTTGCAGAAAAGCATGACTGAATCGCCTGGGGATAGATACTAGAAATAGAAGTTTGCTTCACTGAACTTCCAAAAGAAGAAGAAGTAAGTAAGAAAAAAAAAACCAAAGTCAGGATGTTCGTTTCGGTTCACACAAACCTTGCAGAAAGCCGCCCATATTTCTTCTCCTGATTAGTCCTCTTCAAGTCACCATTTTTTCTTTTCGGCGAATTATAAAAATAAAGTTGAAATCAACGTCGCAGGTATCTCAGTCACTAGACCACATGGGAACTTTTTAAATGAATTTTTTAAGTATCATCAGATCTGAGTAATCTGTGTCTATCTATTTTTTTTCTCCGATGAATTAAAAATAAAGTTAAAATATCTGTCATCGTCGCAGGTATCTCAGTCACTAGACCACATGGGAACTTTTTAAATGATTTTTTTAAAAAGTATATCGTTGGATCTGAGTAATCGTGTATTTAATATCCTTGTCTGTGTCTATCCATTAACGCAACTTATAAGAAGATGATATCGCCAAAAGCAGAACCCAGTAAAACCGACAAAGGCTAGATATTTTATCATATTTCTTCTTTCCCCCTATTGCTTTGGGCGATATTCATTCATGGCCGGAATACTAACATATGTGTACAGCAATGATTTCAGTCATTTCATCTGTAAAACGTCCATATGTGCTTTCTGGGTGGGCTTAAATCGTTACAAATAATACTTAGTATATCAGTCAGACTATACAATATAATCTTCTTAGTTTTGCAACTATTTGTTTCGATTACAAAGGGAGTAAATGAAAAACAAAACAGGCATTGCCTATAAATCCTATTACAGTCTGTTTGTTGACATCGGCTTTGTAAAATTAATTTTTTTTTTTTTTGTTTTTCAAAAATTCCCATGTGATCTAGTGGCTAGAACCCGGCTATAAGGTCGTAAAGTTTTCTGATGATTTTATTCTTCGTCTATTAGTTTCCGGTCGAATTTAAAATTTTTACAAATCTTCGCGTGAGAAAATTGAATGTTAAAAAAAGGAAAGGATTAAATATTTGCATTACAAATCCATTCCTAATACATTTATTAATAAATATAAGAGAGAAAAAAATGAATTATTATCAATTATTTATTATTTTTGCTTAATTATATATGTACCATAGTTTTTGAACATTCTCACGATTCGATTCGAAGCAGAAACCCATTCACGAAACATTTCTCTAGAGAATTAAGTTTGAGAAATGATACATTTTCCTGCTCATAAATCACAGCGAAACCGCGATTAGTTTTATCTTCCTTAATAGTCTATCTATCAAACGGTTTACCTAAAGACACATGCCACTCTAAGTCCTGCAGAAAATTAATTTACTGGCGGAATTGCGTCAGTGTGGAGTCAACAACCTCGCATTAAACCCGCGACATACCGTGTATGTGTACGAAAGCCATTTACCTCGTCGACAAGAGTGAAAAAGGCTTATTTTGAGATACACTCGTGAATGCAAAACAGGCCTACTTCTCAAAGTCACGAGCAAATCACAATTTATAACTTTCGGCTATAAAAAATGCCATTCCACACATTCATTTGGCTAGGGAAGGAAAAAAAAGGACTTAACTTATATATTTGTTGGCCCGATCGTTGTGAGGGGAGTATAGCGGATTATGTGTGGTTGAAGGCCAACACAGCATCGAGTCAGAATCTTAATGAATTATTCATAGTTCAATAAAAATGTGGTGCTTATAGAGCCAGATTGAAATCATCAATATCAAATGAAGTTACAATGTGCCCAGTGGGTGTGAAGTGAAGGAGAAATGTTTCATCCCGTGATTTAAGCACAATAAAAGACGAAGTCACTCAGCTGGTCGCGAAACCTAATGTGTGCCCGTTGATGGAAATTTACATAAATGTCGTAAATTTGTTGTAAAAGTCTATGTAAAGTTGATGGAGGCTTTTCCACTGCGGGAAATATGTGTAAATTTAATTGAAATGGAAGTGTAAAATTTACATTAAATTTCACTTGAACATTTCACGTAAAATCTATATATACGCAACGAAGAAAACTTGCATTTTCTGTCACAAAACTTGCATTTCTTGGTACAAAACTTCACTTTGTGTGAAATTTGATGTTCGCACGATGTAAAACTTAACTTTCACATTTCACAAGATGCGAAAGTCGCATCAAGTTAAATTTACACACAACATTTCACAATTTGCACCAAATTTACAAATTTGTGAAATATAAAATTCCACATTGAATTCTCTTTTGGAAATTTAATATTTTTTGCGGTGTTGCGATCTAATTTTATAGATTTTTTTTTAGAGTTATTACTTCCTTAAATATTAATAAAAAAATTCATTCTGGGTATAGAATATTCACACAAACATTATCTGCCAGTGATATTCTTTGTGAGAAACCTATACGGGCCCTGATTTCACGGTGAAGCTCGTGGAAGGGTGACTCCCCTCTTGTGATTCGTTCCATTGCGAGCAACACGCATCAGAGCTCACTCCACAACTCTGGCTGAATTATATTCTGCAGAGCCAGAGAAATGTCTGAGATTAGACTCGAAAACCACTCAAAAGCTTCGTTATTGTATGTCGTAAGTTGTCAGATGACATTTATTTTCCCACGATCGTCTTTTTTATGTGTGGGTTTGAGGGTTCGGATAAAATAAACACGCTCGGATTGATGTTGATTTTGAATATTTACATGTTATCGTGTTCATTTGGCTTGAATAATTTAAGCTGATTTAAAGAGCGAGGTATAGTTCGGTTGGAATTGCTAATGATCGGGATGAAATTGAAAGTAAGCTTCTCTGCAGTGATTTTTTCTTCTGTATAGTTCTTAATAAATTGAAAATCATAGTTAGTAGAGAGTTAGTGATTTTTGGGAATGAAATTCCCCAATACCAAATGCACAATAGTTGACTACATGACCTGATTGGGCAGATGAAATCATGTGATGTCGATGAATATGAATTTCGATCGGTAAACTCAAATCATTCATCACTCGTGATTAACTTAACTATAGCGAGTTGATTCCAGAACTTGTCAAACTTTGATGTTGACCATTACGACCCGAAGTTTTGTGTTGGATTTGGAATCGGATCGAATCGAACTCCCGATTCTTTTGGAATATGGAAAAGGAGACTACCGTACTTTTATTCCCAATTAGAACTCGGAGGCTATGTTCGTTACGGTAATTTGAGACATGTACGGTAACGGGGAAATTCACGACTTGCTCGACAACCCAATTTGCATTTTTGGTAACCAAATTTCGGGTGACTCCTACCATTTGTTGGAGTCGTGCGACATCGACTTTCGACTTTTACCTTTAAAAACTTGGCCTACCGACAAGTAGACGAATTAGACTCCACTTCGAGGATCCAGGCTTCGCAAAATAGGGTGAGAATCGATTTTGACTACGTAGTTTAAACGTTAACTGGTTAATGGTTTCATTGCATTTTCCAGAATCTGCATGGGGGAAGAGCACTATACACGATTCCTAAAAATTAATTTGGTATTTTGGGGAATTGCATTCCCAAAAAATTGCTAACTCCCTAATAAGTGAGAATTCATACGGCACAAATGTTGCAAGTTGCAGAGACGTGTGGAAAAGTTTATAAATCACTACCCAAATTCTCGACAGCAACTTTTGAGGACAACCTTCCTTATTTAGAATGAAATATAAACATAAACGCTCATTATAACACATGAAACCAACTTAACGATGTTTAAGACCTCGTATTTTCATCATCTTTCAACTCTCAAAGTATTTACAAGTATCACATGACGTTTATTTACCTCGTTATTTCATCTTTCGCTGTTAGAAATGTTGCTCGGCATTTTGGCACTGCAGGAAGTCCTCTCATTCTCCCCATGTCTGACCACAGTGCAGGTGAGAGCTTTGAGATGCCTCGGTAAGAATTTCTCCCCCCTTTTATTGCTGTCGCCATGAATTAGACGGCCGAGCAAAGCTGTCACCATGAATTTGGTGGGCGATTTTTGTTTGTGATCGGCAGCTATTGTGCGATCGAATGCTAGGCTGGCTATGATTAAAAGTCGGAAGGACAAATCTGTTCCGATGGGCACAAATTCTCATCCGATCAAACTATG
This sequence comes from Geophilus flavus, assembly GCA_034695885.1. Taxonomy (NCBI): domain Eukaryota; kingdom Metazoa; phylum Arthropoda; class Chilopoda; order Geophilomorpha; family Geophilidae; genus Geophilus; species Geophilus flavus. Next base: position 12,261 of record JAQFZO010000502.1, read on the forward strand.
GCAGGTGCTCACGTCTGTTAACTTCCATGGGCTTTTTGGACAAGAGTTTTCTTTTTACGAGTCTTTATATATTGAAATTGATTGTTTTGTTTGTGGATAGTTGTAAAAACATTATAAAATGACAAGGTCCAGAACTAATCTTTCTTATGCAAACAGAAGGTTGAATGAATTAAATGATGTTCGGGGTGGAGGGGGGTGGGGAGGGTACCGTACGTACCTCAAATCCGAAAATTTTTTGCCCTGAATTTAAAAATCTCGCTGACCATCTGTATGATTTTGAAAAATTTTGAAAAAATTTGTGATGATTTTGAATAATTTTTAAAAGATTCTGAATGATTTTTTTTAAAGATTTTGCGATTTTGTGAAGATTTTGAACGAGTTTGTGAGGATTTGAAAGATTTTTTGAAGATTTTTGGATGATTTTTGAAAATCTTACAATTTTTTGAAGATTTTTCTGATTATTAAGCTTGGAGGGAGGAGGGGGGCATTAGGGAGTTCGCCTCCCTGGATCTGTACATGGTACAATTGTTTATTGTGACATGACAGATTTTGTTTGTCTATTTTTGTCATGAGTTATTACTACAAGCTCAAAGTTTTTCCCTTTATTTCATTATTCCCGAAAATTTAATATTTGCATTTTTTCACGAACTATACATCACATTTTTCCAAGTCATTCAAGTGCAATTGTTTTATTATGCGAATCTGCGTCGCACTAAACTACATTTCATTCATTCGTCTATATAATTATCCCGCTTTTCAACGCGAAGGTCACCGGATTAGTTAACTCCTTTACAAACCCACTCACTAATTACCATCATCAATGCGTCGTTAGTTCTTGAAAAATATTCCAATTTCAAACAAATAACGCGTTATTTTCCATCAATACCACACTTTTATGTCCTGTGCCACCCTATTCCTGTTTACGTACGTACAGACAGTCGTCGGTTGCACCATTAAACTCCATTTGTGTTGCCATAAACTTTGAAATCATTCATTTTCCCATTAAAAAACAGGGAAAAAAGTTATTTCGGCCTTTAAAGGTTATTTCTTTGGATTTCCTAGCCTGAAGGCACACATTTTTTCACCTTTTACGAAAGGGCGCAACTACAGACCTGTTATTGCCCGAATTCACATCTGTAATTACTGTCTGATGCTGTTATTAACCTGAAGTTGACGAGGCATTTGCTATAGAAAAATACAAAGTGGGGAGAAAAAAATTCTTTTTCGAGTCTCTATTGGCTCAAACGATATAAAATTACCGTTAAAGGCGCGGTTTAAAAGGTTTTAATTTAGTTTTCCCTAATTTTTATTTCAATTTGTTGTGAAATTCTATTTTAGAGAATTAAGTCAATTTTGCAAGTAATTATACTGAGGCGTTAATGATGACGAGTCATCGTGAGAGACGACTCGGGAGGGCGAGGAAAGTATTTAAGGAACGCTGATGAATTAGTAAGTGTTATTACTGGCTGTGCAGGTGCGATAAAATGCGGGAAATGCCACCTACCGAGAGATTTTAATTGCATCGACACAGAATGAAATTTTAAAATTTGGTTTAATTCCGCGATGTTTGTTAATGAACTTACAAATTACGAGTTTATGTAGCAAAAAATGGAGTTTGCGCAGTTTTGTGTTAATTTCCCCTGATGCCACTAAAAAATGAAAGGAATAGAAAGTTTAAATGTTACAAATCTACCTCATTGAAAATATACCGAAAAGGTACCGTAGTAAAAAGTATATTGCTATGTGTCAATGAAATTTTAAAGTGAAAGATATGAATTAACCGTAGAAAACCTTTTACGAGATACTACGGTACTTTGATAAGAGGTATCCCTTACAAAAAAAAAAAGTCATTTTAAATTTTAGTCATAAAAGTCCATAAAATGACCAAAAAATAATCAAAATTTCATCATTTTTGATCACTTTATGTACTTTTATGAATAAATTTCTTTTTGTAGGGAATATAATAGTTATTAAAAAGGTCTAAGAAGGTATATTTGTAGGTATAAAGAAAAGACGATAAAAAGTATAAACTAACCCTTTCATTTTTTTCAATGTGTTGCGGCGCCATCCTTTACCGATTAACCACATTTTTCCCTTCAATCGCATAGTTAGTTTACCATTCCTTCCTTTTTACTCGGAATTAGTTTTGCCTGCTTTGACTCACCTACAAAAGTATGGTGCCTTCAAAAAAATTAATAACTATCCCCCCACAAAAAAAAAACATGATTGCAAAGTCATGATGACGTAATTACAGGAGATTGACATTCCATTACGAAAGTAAGGACGTAAAAATTCACTTCTGACAGTATAAACTGCCCAGATCAGTAGTCGGTTCGCCCGAAAGAAGGGCGCGAGACACGTTAAGTACAAGCAAGGCAGCAAACGTCATACGACTGGACTTGGCTGCCTGACTGGTATGAATAGAAGGGAGAGAAAGTGTGTGATAAATGAGGATGATTAGTTACGCCTTCGCATGGAAACTGAACACCCCTGAAACATCTACACGCTTGATGAATGAACTTTCAATGTCTGGATCGAAAACAATTTTTTTTTAAACTTTTATTTTTTTTTTTACTAGTTTTCTCATCAAATGCTTCAAATCGTTATGAATAATAAGTGTTTACAGGGTTGCTAATTCTTTGTTGTCGAGCCATTTTTCATTTTGGGTTATAAATCAAGGGAGAATGGTGCGCGAAGAAGGTTGGGGAATTGGAATTGCAATAATTGAATTTCTGGCCACGTTATGTAAGTGACTGCTAACGTTTCAGTGGTATGGGGAGGTTTGCTTTAATGGGAGCAGTGAGTACAAGGTCAATTTTTAGCCGGGTTGTAAATAATGTGAGAAATGTAATCACTTTATCAGACTAATGGTTCTTTTTCTACTTTAACCAGCGTTAATGCAACTGATAGGGAGCCATTAGTTGTTGTTTAAGGTGGTGTTTCTGCAATGACATGGGATGTATCATCAATCTGGGTGTCTCTGCCATGTGGAATTAATGTCAAAGGATGTGGGTGAAATTGTTATTGAAACTGTTGAATTTACACATAAAATTTCGACATATAACAACTTTGTAAAATATGGAATTTTAAATCAAATTTCACGTTGAATTTATGGTACTTTTGGAAATTTAATATTTTTGGCAGTGTGGGGTGTGATTGGAGAGATTAAGTCAAAATTAGCATTCAGTTAATGTATGCGCCATTTGGCAAAGATCATAACATAAAAAAATTAAATGCAAATAAGTTTGTATGAAAGAGGCAATGTGATTTGAGGATAGTAATCTGTACTTATGCATTTTTGTCTTAAGTATTGTCTGTCTTTTCTGTATATATTTATTTTTGGGTGAGCATTTATTCGAGCTTGAATTTCACACACTACTGCCATCTACATGTTAGGAATGTAAGCTGCTTTGTTTGATCTTGCAGGCGGACAAACACTCACTCTCGCACTCACTTGTCAGCATCCACTGATGCCATCTACACTTTGAGATTGCAACTATCTTAAACACCTAAATTTTGATTCACATCAAGTAGCAGAAGTAACTACAGTCAATGTATAAGACCCTTAAAATTGATGAAGAAGAAATTGATTTTATTTTTAACTAGCTGTTAAGGGGAGATGACAACTACTCGTGAGAGATAAGTACAATACAATATCTTTGGTTTATGCTAATAATTCTAATAAATTAAGCTATCGAGTACAATGGGTGAAGCCACAGTAAAAATTTACCATGTAATTTTTAATCTGAAGTCAGTACCGTAATGCAAATTGAACTGTCAATAACAGAATTCTATCCGTTGAGATAAAGAAAAGTTTCCATTCCAAATTGAATGACTTCAAACAAAGATAGGATTGATAATCCGAGAAAAAATCCCAAATTGGATCCAAGATCGCATAATAATTTGATAATCGGAAAACACAACTCTTCGGATATAACTTCCCGAAGATTTGTTTTAATGCCAAACGAACCCCCAACAATAGCAATTGTCGAATGATAGACGTAAAGGAACGTAAAGAGTTTCGTCACATCTCCGATTGCAGTGACACTGCGTTTTCGTGTCAGTATTCAAGAATGCTTCTAAATACGCTTTCTTGGTACGTATGTTTGGCGTCGTTAGAAGTGTCGGAAAGAAGCCATGATTTCTTGGAGGAAAAAATATCAAACAGGAAGTGAATAAGTTTTCACTTTTTCTCACCACGAGCGCATAGATTGGCATGATTTAAGTAAATCAACAAACATCAATTAAAAACTTTTCTTTATTAAAAATATAAAAAATTGTGAAAACTACAGAAAACTATCAAAACCAAATTAATCACGCTAAAAAAAAAAAAAAAAACATGTAAATAGCACCAAAATTTAATAATCAACCTGATTACGTACCTCCATTCCCTCCATCCACATTTTTCAAATTTTGATTCTCGCAAAGTGTCTTATTGCAACCACACGAATCTCTGCAACGGCTATTCAATTTTCGACATCCACACTTCTTCGTATTACACCTTCCTTGGCAGTTACAACTCTAAAAAATTAAATAAATAGTAAATCGTACTACGTTCCGAGTCGCAGAATATGATTGGAGCAAAAGTAAACGATGCAACTTTTGCTAGGTTTATTAATTCATTTTTATCTCCTGCTAAAATATTTTTTATCTTGCACATGTATTTTCATCAGTCACTAGGAAATTTAGTTAAATTAAAATTAGAATTAAAGGTCCAGAAACCCCGAAATATTTGTTTATGGACAAAAAAAGGCCAAATATTTATTTATATTTATATAAATAGGGTCTACAGTAGCAGATTTGACTATTTATTTAAATAATTAAATAAATATCATATTCTGCGACTCGGAACGTAGTATTTTACATCATAATTATTTACATCATAAGGTCATTAAAATGAAATAAATGTTAATGTATTATTTTTTTTACAAAGTGTGTTAATTTGAAGAAAAGTTTTTTGAATTCTCTTCTTAGTAATTCGATCCAGTTATTAAATTGATAGTTTATGAAAAAAAACAAAAAATAACCCCTTTCTCACATGTCACTTTCTGCCAACTTCTTCTTATCCGACGGGGATCCTTGTGGATCGTCATTTTACTTTTTCTTCTGGGCTCCATTGACGCATTTCCATCGCTTTCCGCCGTCTCATTCAACATCACATCGATGCTGGTCTGTACCCTTCTCGGAGTTAGCCTTTTCGGGGTCTGTACCCTTCTCGGAATTAGTCTTTTCTGGATCTGTACCTGTAGTGTCCGTGTATGAGAGAGACACAGTGACGTGACTGCACAGTTAGAAGGGTTAACTGCAAGTGAGATTTTATTTCAATTTTTATACAATTAGGTCAGTGACCCTAAAGGTCACGGCCTGTGGTTGGCAAGCATAATAGATAATAACTACTCGATAAGCCAACACCACAGTACCCTTCTCGGAGTTTGTAGCTTCCTGAAAAAAATAACCATTCATGAGATTTGAAATTAATTCTTAATTAAATGATAAAATTTTTTAAAAATTGAAGAAAAATTTTACTTTTTCTGCTGGGCGACCCCAATATGACACTCGTTGACCTTAAAAAAAAAAAAAAAAAAATTAAAATTTCTCTAAAAAAAATTAAGAAACCCTCTCTTTACCGATGTCGCAAAACGAAAACTATTTAAAGTTTCGGCAAACTTTTCTTCGGCTGCTGCAACGTTGATGAACATGAGGGTTTTACTATTTTTTTCCAAATAAGGGCTTAAAAGTATTGTGAGTTTATTACTCCTATATGGTATGTGTTCGGCCTGAAAATAAAAAATGAATCAGCAATTAGAAACGAGTTAAATTATTATAATGAAACGTCTCGAACAAACTAACTAACATTCTGTGACAGTGCGTTGATCACGTTTCCCAGAGCACTCAAAGACGTGTTAATGGCTTCAGTTTCGTTCAGTCTCTTGCTATCCGCTCCCGAACCTTCGGCCTTCTCGGATCCTGCTAAATCCACCAAACACAACGTCACCTCGCGAGTTACGTCAAGACTCTCGTTGCGGCCTTCAATTTTTAATATAAAAACGGCATGTGAGCGGGAGGAATGCGTGTTGCATTGCGTGGCAGCAACTGCGCGCGCCTTGTTGGCTTTTTCGATGAGTTTAAAAACGACGTATTTTTCGTCCACCGATTCGACGATGGCGTCAGGCACGGAAGGTTCTTCGTCCTTGTTTAACCTTATATCGAGAATCTTGGGTTGATCCTTTTGATCTGGCAGATCTCGGATGTTATTGTTGTAAAGCTCGATAAAAGAAGTTTTGACATCAAACTGCAATAAAAATTTAGATCTTATAAAACGATTCTCGTATAAAAAAAAAAAAGTTGATATTTGTACCAGCCAGCCTTTTTTGCCCAACTTTTCGATGGTTTAGAAGATTTGTTCTACAGCTCTGGAGCTCTGGGAATGATTCCTACCAACTGAGAGTCGTCCGACACTTGACCTTGCATAGTGTATGTTTTGCCGGACCCGGTTACACCATACGAGAATATACAGACATTGTCACCATCAAAAACGCATTAAACTAACTCGGATATACAGTATGTTGATATACAAAACTCTGTGTCGATTCCGGTTTAAAAATTTTATCGAAAGAAAATTCATGAGAAACTCCCTAAACAAAAAAAAGAGAAAAATTATTATTAAAATGTTTTTAAAATAAATAATTATTTGCCTCGTTCATTACCGATTCATTCTGCAATAGCAAGCGTTTCATATCGGGATCAATGTATGTAATGCACCCAGTGCCGTTTTCAGATTCTTTGGTGGTTTTGGGTCGCACTCGACAGAAAACACGAATATTTTCTTTTAAATTTTGCACTTCGGCGCGGAGGTTTCTTTGTGAAATGTCCGACAATAACACTTCTTTTTCCAAATCGGTGATTTTTGTTTGCAATTTTACGGTCAATTCTTTCTGGAACAAGAGATGCATGCTTCAAGATCAAATAAAGATCGTTTTGTTGTTTCTGGTAACAGTGCTGCCACCGCCGTGGATATTTGGATATTTGGAGGATTCTTTGGTGGTGAATTTCTCATCTGCAGCAGGAATGCCGGACCTAAAAAAAAATTCAAAAAAACAGAAATTAATACTGAGTAAAAATTAGTAAAAAATTCAATATATTTAATTTTATTTCTCTCTTTAGGAGATAAATATTGTTACATCTCAGTTTTGGCTCGCAGGGAGAAACGTAACGTTCAAGGCACGGGTTCGTTAAGTGAGTGTTTCCTAGTGATTTAATGATCAGACGGTAAATTTAGGTAAAAACATAACAGACATTCTTTATTCGGTTTTAAATGAAAAGACACTTGTAACTCAAACAAATCAAACCCAAAATTAAACAAAACGCTCGCGTATGGCCATCGCTATTAAACAATCCTAACTCTACAATTAAACACCAAGTGCACTTACCAAATAAAGCTAAGCTAAACAAAAGTAATGATGAGAGCACGATGGAACTCCTTTCTCGGCCTCGTAATGAGACGATCGGGAGAGCTGCACTCGAGTTCAGAGCAAGTCATGAACTGATCAGTGTAGGGGCTGAGCCCAACCATCTCACCTCGGTGGCGCCACTTACATCCGGTGGCCACCACTGGAACTACAAAAAGAGCGCCGTAGCGACTCTGGCGTGTGAGACTGAGCGATTCGTAACAATATATTTATTTTTAAACATAAAATTCATCACTATTTTATTTTCTAGTATTACTAGACTAAATTTTTAGCTCTCCTCATGACTGACCATAAACAGTCCGAAGTATGGAAACATTTTACAAATAAAAAGGTGAATCTGCACAGTGCATCCATACCTGCTACTCTCATCTCCCGAATCACATAGCGGGCCATGGAGCTATTGCTAGTATACCGGTACTATAAATCCCCACGAATCCTCCTCCAAACCACTGAAAGGGAAAAAGGTCTTATAGAAATGGAGAAAAACTAACCAGGAACCCAAGACAAATGGAGACATGGAAACAGAAAAATTGAAGTTTGAAAAGAAGACAATGAAGAAAGGAGAATACAAAAGAAAAGGTCACCAGTTAGCCATGTAGGCCTATTGGCTTCAGCACCAAGATGCCGCTTGGTGCATACTAATGGGGGGAACCACATAGAAGTGTAATGACTTGGAAGTTTCTCCCTCATAGTTTAAATAGAAAAATAATTGTCATTAATTATAGAACAACCAAGTGGTTTGAAAAACGAAACTTGGGGTTGTCGAAGTAAATTAACGTGACTTCTAATCACACAAAGAAAAAAAGAAGAAAAAATTTTGAGTACTTGCTCATCATTTACCAAAAAGGTGTGTGATCATACTGAACTTCTATACGTAATTGTGATCCAACTGTTGAAGGCAAAGATTTTTATTATATTTTTAATATTTTATTAAGGTTTTGACAGAAATAACTGTCAAAATTAACCTAGAAGGCCATCAAAATAAATTACTCCAAATCAAATTTGAAAAATTATTTGAGAACATAAAATGGAAATTCTACCATACTGACAAACTTGATGGTACTGTACCTAAACACAAGGCAACATTTGTTAAGACAGAAAAGTCAAGTGAGAAAAGATTATCAGTAGGCCCTGTTAGCTTCAACATGCTTGGTGCCTACTAATGGGGCAAAGCACAGAGGTAGAGCTTGAAAGTTTCTTCCCTCTAATGCAGTAATAAAAAAAATCATAACAAAAATTACACCAATAAAATCTTCGTCAAGTTCTCAATAAATGACAGAATATCGAACTTTAGTCACCAGAGCCCCATTCTGTACCACTGGTTGATACCAATTACCAATGGTCCGGGGCACAACGAGGTAGAAAGATGGATTTTAAACCTCCCTTTTTAAAAATGATTAACATTACAGAATATTAAAGAAATTTTTTTTTTAAATGTTCAATCAATCCAAAAAGAACAAAAAAACCTCAAACATCAAACCCTAGTACAATATAATAAATAAAGAAAGAAAGAATAAAATTAGTCGTAAATGCAAGACAAGACATAAATAGAGCGATTAAAAAAAATGTTGCTCGACTCGAAAAAGTATCGATGAAAACAAATTTGAAAAAACCACATTTGAACTCAATGTTGTCAATAAAGTCCGAGTAAAATAGAAATAAATGACTAATAAGATGTTAAACCGAAAAATAAGTTAAACGAAATCAAATTGATCTATGCGCGCAAAAATGCAAATCAGGTTCTGGAAGATTCGAATTATTCATCTTCGAAAGTCGTGTTAAATAAATATTGTCTGAAATGTTTCGACTGAAGATAAACCATGCACCAGTTAACACCTTCAACAAGATTCAGATATTTTCCATGGTGTTCTTGTACTACAAAATTCATGACATCGGGTCCGGCGAAAAAGAAAACCACAATGGCGAATTCTATGAGCAGCAGACAAGTTTGAATAAACCTGTAAATCGTCCTGCGTGAATCGATAATTAAATAGCAAACACCGACAATTATAGTGACGATTAGCACTTCAAGAACTATAACGTTCCAAGGCTTGAGAGCATATGGTTAATAAAAGAAACTACGGAATTGATAATTAATTTCATTTTGACGCCGTGTGCGAGAAACCTGAATGCGAACGAAGTAAAGACAAAGACGGGAGGGAAAACCTGGGAATTCTGGGAATACGAAAATATGACGGAAACGGAAATAATGAAATGACGGTCATTTTCATGAATGGATTTTGCGGGGCTTTGGCTTTTCGTTTTAGAATTTAGCGAAATTAACCTTAAAATTTATATTTATATTATGGTACCGTAGTGTAAATAGTAATTATTTAATTCTAGAAAATATAAAAATAAAATAAATATACCGTTTGGTTCGCACTCTGGTGACATGATTAAGTACTGAGTAAAATTAAAACTGATTTTATTATGAAATTTTTGGAAATTTTTTACGGAACCTGTTTCCTTCATATCCCTGAAGAACTCTTCTATCACTCGATGAGCTACATTCTGGAATATGTTAAAACCTTAAAAATGAGATTTTTTAAAAACAAAAACATTAATAAATATAAAATAAGACTATAAGGAATAGAATGGTTTCCTGAATCATCCGGCTTAAAAGGGAAGGGGAGAGATAAGCAACAGCTAAGGGATTAATGAAGGATGAATCATGCAAAATAATTTTTCACTTTTTTACATGACATCATTTGACAATTGTTTTGCTTACCAATAGATATTAAGGTCACTTCCATCAAGAAATATCTTTTTCAATCTTTTTTATTGGTTTCTGTGAATTTTATAATTTTTATATGATTGTGTTTTGTAATTGATTTTTAGTTTTTTCAGTTTTTAATAATTATTTTTGCTGTTTTCGGCTATTAATAAATTTTATTTTGTTTTCATATGAATTTTATGATTTTGTTGACTTTGTATCGGTTTCTAATATTGTATAATTGATTGCTTATTTCAAATTTTAATAATTTTTTTTGCTGTTTTCGAATATTAATAATGTTTTTCTATTGTTTTCCGTGAATTTTATAATTTTTTCATAAATTTTAATATTTTAAAATAAACTTTTATCGTTTTCTAATGTTTTATAATTGATTTTTATTGTTTTTTCCGGTTTTTAAATTTTTTTTTACTGTTTTCGTGTTAGGATTCATATTTTGACTAGCTATTCAAAAACTAAAACAAAAAAATGTGTTTTCTGTGTTTTAGGCGTAACTTATTTCTCATTAATTCTCAGTTTAATGAGAACAAGTAGTGACGTCTAAAACACAAAACACAAGTAAAATACAAATTTGTTTTAGTTTTTGAATGCAGCTACTGTTTTCCGTAAGTTTTATGGTCTTTTTAGTGTTGTTGTTCATTCCTAAAATAAATAATTTTTATCGTTTTGATTTTTTTTTTTACTTTTTGCTGTTTTTTTTTCTTCTGAAATACAGTATTAAATACTTGAAGACTATACTCACTCGCTGCCCCCTTGATATTCCTGCAACAATCACTTATAAATTCATAAAAAAAGTTTTCTAAAAAAACAAAATCTCCATAAATAAATAATTGATAAACAGGATGTTCTAATAGATAAATTCCGTTCAAAGACCACATCCATAGCCAATCAAAGTACTCAACAATTAGAACATCTAATCTCGTTCCTAAATACCACTTAAAGACAGATAAACGATATCAATTATCACGTGATCAGCAACACCCAATTGCGAATTAGCTTCAAATACAATATCTATTCGCGCTGGAATTTGAACTTTATAAAAAACACGTGGTGAATTTTCAACCCATCCGGCTTAAAAAATTATCATTCATTCATTCCACAACACAACCACATTCAATTCAACCATGACCACGATGCAAGCCACGCGTAAATTAGGAAACTTGTTCACACGGCCGAAAACCCTGAAGTTAGACTTCAGCAGTAGTCAACAAAATACCAACAACAAAGTCCTAAAATCCCCGGATTTAGAAAAACTGACCCTGACGTCACCAGAACTCGAATCCCACCTATTGCGCACGCTTTCCGGTTGTAATTTTCTGCCGGACATTTCCAATTTCGCGGAAAATTACTTTCAAATTATCGACTCGAATCCAACTTCGACGTGCGTGATCAAATCAGAAATGGAAAGTTCGTACGATTTCTCATCGATAAAGACCGAATTTGTGCCCGTAAATTCGTTTG
>JAQFZO010000503.1:0-23886 GCA_034695885.1 Geophilus flavus
AATTGTCTTCATTATCTTCTCGGGTTTATATTTTACTCTTCTGTGACTTCTCATTGGCTACCGCTCGCGTGCTGCGTGCTCTGAGCGTGTGCGTGCTTATCAGTTGCGAGTAGGCCTTGATTACCCACAATGCAGCATTCATTTGTGTTTGGCTTGTGTGTACCATCAGTGTGAACACAAGTGTGATGGCAGCTTAACGATTTGCCTACTAGCAGATAAGTCACCACTTAGCCACAATGCACCATTATGTTGCATTTGCGATTACATAAGTGTGAACACAAGTGTGAACCTAGCTTTAGAGTGGAAAACATCACTTTCAGACTTGGTAACTTGCATTTAGCTTCAGATGTCAAAAATCCCGGTGCTTCGCTCACCAAAGTCACAGTCACAGAAGAGTAAAATATAAACCCGAGAAGATAATGAAGAAAATTAATAGTTGCATTGGAATAAACGCTTATGAAAAGACATTCGTATAATCTCCTGGCAGTGTGGAAGAAAATCAAAGTCATTGTCAACAAAGCGGCAAATGTATCGACTAAAAAAATTAAATTAAAATTCTATGGACGATAAAAGTTTTTATTCCCTCAAGTAATTTACTTGTGATTTCTCTATTTGGAGCAATAAAATCGAGGAAGGTGATAATTTCTTTTGGTACTTCAATTTGCATTATATAAAGCCTGTAGACGACTGCCAGATATACTGCATTAAAAATAGTTGCATACTGATAGAAGTGTGTGAACCACCTGCAATGATAGCAAGTTATTATAATCTATTTTATAATTCATTATCATTATCATTACAAAGAAAGATTGTTTTTAAAAACTTTCCTCACCTTTTGGGAACTTGAATCAAACCAATAACTTTGTTTGTTTGTTCTGGTAATAATTTACCATACAAAATAGCATCATTGATGAATTGAGGGATCCATTTTGGGGTTGTAAAAGTAGAAATCCCTCCGAACAATGCCACCACTGTTAGAATCATCCAAGTGATCCATAAAGGATCCATCTGAAATGGGAAAATAAAACAAACATGATTAATATTTTAATTAAGACATCACAGTAATGCATTGTGGGTTGTGTACACGAAAGTTTAAGCTTGCTAGGGGATGGGGAAGATGAAGATAAGGAATAACACAAATTTAAAATTTTATAACACCAGGGGCAATTGAGGAAAATGTCTCCCCCACCAAGACGACCTCAAGTAACTGAGGTGGTTTTGTCCCCACACATCCATACTTTCTTATCTGATATATTTAGCACACACGTGTGTATTCCAGGGGTCATTGTAATACATCCAAATTGCCACAAAACACTTTTTTAGATTAGTAATCTCAACGAGATAAAACTGACTTTCTGTGCACGAAATATGATCGTAATAACGAGAAATTTGTTATATCGAGATTTTTTTTGCATTGCTTTTATACGAATCCAACAGAACAAAATAAAAAGTTCGTTATATCGAGGAATTCAGAACTCATATCTCACAACTATAGTCCGTTCGCTTATTTCAAGATAGTTCAAAATGTCTTGTGATTGGTCGAGAAGTTTGGACAAGGAGCATCGTACCTAAACCTAGAGTAAACAAACGTACAATATGCCAAGTGATCAGTTTTTAGACCCAACCTGTCAAAACAACAGATATTTTAAGGCCCAATCACTGCAACTGGTCAGAAATTATTTCTTTAGGTGCATTACAACCTATGGCAAGCAGCCTCGACCAATGACAGGGCGTTTTGAACTATCTTGAAATAAGCGAACAGACTTTAGTATAAATACACCAACAGCCTTCGCACAGATAAATTGCTAAATGTTTTGCGCAACCAACATCGTATTATTCTTTGCTGCGTTCTGTTGCACTACAAGTATTAAAGCGCAGGAAAATTTACAAGAAAGGGATTTGCAACTAATGCTTAGTTCACACTTGAACCACTTTTTCAGAAAGTCATGATTGATCAGTTATGTCTGGCAAAATTGCAACAAAAATCAAGGTATTAGAGGCAGATTTGAGATTTGTGACGTCTTCTTTGTCACATCTGAACCGCTTTTCTAAATGACCCGCCCACATTACTATTCACACTTAAACCACTTTTCTAAATCTTTAAAAAAAAAATGGCAGATCGTCTACAGCTCAATGTTTTAGAAGTCTCTTCTATTATTTTAAGCTGAAGAAGATTTAACATCTTTAAACAAAATGGCGGATCTTCTACAACTTAAGTTGTTGAAGTCTCTTCTACATAACTGATCAATCATGACTTTCTGAAAACATGGTTCAAGTGTGAACTAACTTGTAAGCATAAAAAAATCACAGAAGATTATATTTCAGAAATTGATGAAGAAAATCGAGAGTGCGATTCAATCGGTCGGTGACATGGTGGTGAAGAAGCGCATCGACGAAGAAGCGCAAAAGTACGATGACATCGTACAATATTTCGATTGTACAAATGAAATCGTTCATGTATTGTAATCAATAAATAGAATCAGATCAAATGTAAGTGCAATTTTCAATTTCTTTCTTTGCATTTCACACGAAGTTTGCATAAGATCAGACTCAACAGAAATTAAAAAAATTAAAATCAAAGTAATACTGCAACAAAAGAATTTCGGAGGTAAACAAAAAAGTAAGGAAAAAAATCCACATATTCAAACATTGCATGGCCTTGAGGAACCCTTCTTTACAGTCCTTTACAGCATTTTTTTTAACACTGGGTAGCGAGTAAAGGAGCCAATTTAATCAATATAATTTCATTCATTCCTTTTACTTTAAATAAGTGAATATACCATTGATAAATGGGAAAAATTTTTCGCATGCTCTTCATGTACGTATTTTCAACGTATGTTCGAGATCAAGTATTTTAATCCTGACCAAATGTATTACTCATTCAAGTCGCAAGTTATTCACACTTTGACTCTAAATTCACGCACTTCCTCTTATTTGTTCATACCCTCTGTATACAGTCTCTTTTTCCTATGGTTTATATCTAAATTCCTAAATCCAAACCCAAATGTTTTTCTTCTTATTTATACCGTACATTATACATTTGGCTATCTTGGAAAATAATTGCCAACTTTTACATTAACATTAAATGTTGGTAAAAATTGAACTTTGTTTGCAAAATATGGAAATTTCCAATTTAAACTTATACATGTACCGGAAGTCATTCCCAATACAACAATTAAGCCCATAAGAGTTGAAAAAAAAAGGAGAAGCCCAAAAGTACGATGACATCGTACAATATTTCGACTGTGACTCTTGAATCGATCGTTTAAACTTAGAGTCCATTAAATGAAAAATAATTAATTGCAGTTATTATTCGTTTCTTTGCATTTTACACGAAGTTTGAATAAGTTCAGACTCAAAAGAAAAGTCAGAAAATTACAAAAGAACTTCAGCAAAAGATAAAAAGTACAGTAAGTGCGGAATGGAATGGCACCAATGTAAGGCCATTGCATGACCTAAAAAGAAATGATTTTGTATACTTTTGAATACTTCCAAATACTTCCAATCTAATTTTGAGATAATGTTGCCATAACAGTGCTCTGCAATGTTATTTAGAATAGTAAGAATCTTATGTGGTTTAAACGTGATTTTAAACTCGTCAGAAACAATTTTTTTTAACATTTTAGCAACATTTAATTCAATGTGAACATTATGGAAATTTCCTATTTAAACTTATACATGTACCGGAAGTCATCCCCAATACTGCAATTAAGCCCAAAGTTGGGAAAAAACCTTTTCTTCACAGAGTTTACTGACTCGTACTCATTTATACATTCAAACACAAATTCGAATTACCATATCAAAAAGCAACGGTCACGCAAAAAAAAAGTTGTTATTCTCGTATATAACGTGTTATTTTGACACAGCAAAATGGGCAAACCTAGACTTCTCTTCAAAATGATTCCAGCGATATTATCATTAATAATAACATGCGTGTGTTGCAAAGCAGAAAGTGCCTGCAAACTAAACACAACTCGACTCAAAATCCCATCCGAAATCCATGAAGAATGTTCCATAAACCCCCAAAAAGCGATTCAATCTATCGGCGATGTGGTGAAAAAGTACGGTCGGTGTGATTTACATTGAAAATTCGATATTTTTCCAAGATATCTTCATCTCTTTCAGAATCGAACCCATCATAATCGATGGAATTTCACCGACGGTATGGTGTGAAGTCAACGGCATCGGTGAAATGACCCAAACTCAAAAGGAAAAGACGATTACGACTAAGATCTCGAATAAAACTATTCTTTTCGTGACATTCCCACAGGTCCACTTCGTGTGTAAAGTTCAGTTAAACGAAGAGTGAGTAACAAATCGAATGAAATTATTTTCTAACCCATTAAAGGATGCGTAAATTTTGATCCAGCATCACTAGCATTCCGTTTATCGTAGCCAAAAGTATGGCAAACGCAACCAGACTCAATTGTTCGCCACGCAGACGAGCCGAAGCGAGTCTGGGAATGAGAAATGCTGAAATTGAAACGATGGGTCTTAGAGAAATGACGCAACTCGAAGAATGTCAACCTCCATCGATGGGTAGAGAAAGCGTAAATAGGGAAAACGCGACGTTTTATGTCGGTTTTATTCACGTCGAATGGAGCAACGTTATGGTCAGTTTCAACACGATGGTCGATAAAGTCGTGGGTAAAGTGCGAATTTATAAGGTGGGAATATTGAGCAAAGATTACGAAAATATTACCACAAAGTGTACGAGTGAAACATCTGAGTTTGACAAATCGTGTCAATGTCTCGTCGCTACGAAATTCCCTGTTATCTTGATGAACAAAGTTATTCACATTATTCTTGCGTGCACTGTTGATGAAGAAGTGCAAAAGATTGATGACATTGCTCAATATTTTGACTGCAGTGCTTAACCTTTATATATACAGTATATTTGTACAATGTGATGGTATGTTTTTTACGAAACTTAAATAATTCATAATGAGATTTTTTTTAAAAGATGGATTCTTTAGAATATCGATTATCTGCCTGAAAATGACGCCATAACCCATACCCCCTGTATGGGTTATGAATCGACTAATCTTTGAACACAAGACAGCTCATCAATTTAAATATCAATAAATATTTAATTTTATGAAGAATTTTTTTTAAATTTTCTTTTCTTCTTTCAAAGTTTTTTGAATATTTTATATAAAAAACTAGCTGCATTCAAATATTAAAATAAAATTGAGTTTTAGCTGTGTTTTGAATTTTAGACGTCACTTTTACTCGCTTTAAAATAAATTTTAATGACGTCTAAAATTCAAAACTAAAATTTATTTTAATATTTGAATGTAGCTAGTTATTTACTAAAACAGTCAAAATAGTTAAATACATATTTAAGGAAAAAATACATTATATTTACCGAAAACAGTAAAATATTAATTTATATTTTTTTCAATTTACTTCACCCAATTTCAAATAATTTGATTTCAATGGCTTTTAACTTACATTTTTAAGTTTCACGAATAATATCAATCCTACAGTGCGCGCCACATCTTTGGTCGACCCCCTTTTTTATTTTTTTAAAAAATACTATGCGATTTAGAGTTAAAAATCCTTCAGCACAAGAAAGAGGAAGGTTAAAAACACACCTCCCCCTAAAATTTTATGGCGATAGCTTGCCTGCATCGCTCAAAAAGCAACAAAGTGTCAAATGTGGCTGCGTCAAAACTTTGGCCGAGGGTAAGAAAAACGTAAATAATCACTCGGAAACTTAAAATAAAAACCATTTAAATAGGGTCTACAGTAAGAAATTTGACTATTTCTATACTTATTTCAGTGTTTTATGGCAAGAAAAAAAATTTATTTAAATAACTATCCTCTCCCTGCACACAGACATCAAACCTCCTGAATTTGAATATTTAAATCTCCCTAGAATTAATTTAACTAATATTTCACCATCATAATATAGCAGTCTGGGTTTAATTACAGAAGATTTTTAACCAAATTGGTAATTTCCACACCATATGGTTTTCCTTGTTAGAACTGCCTAGTCACATTAACATCCAACTTCAGACACCTTCTCATTGAGCACAAATGGCCCGTAAACATGAATAATATATTCAAAAAAAAACCCTCAACCATATACGCAATGATAAAGTTAGTTCCCTAAGTTATTAATTGCCATTGCTTTCTAATTGATATAAAAATAAGCATTTTCCGTGACCCGAGGATGATAATCGATCCGAGTTTTACCTGTGACTCATTGCATGACTCATTTGTTTATAGTTGCCTTAGTGATCTTCATACGGCGAAGGGTGGGGTCGTGAAGTATGAAGAAACAATTTGTGTTTCTCGGTTGTATAAAGTTTTATAGTGTTTTATTTTTCCTTTCCTTTCTTTTCTTTGCTTTTTGCGTGTTTGTTCCCGACTTTAAAAGTGTGGCGAGTGAATATTTTGTTCATTTGCCGTCTAAGTGGAATTAGCCCCATATCTCAAGTTGCAAGCCATTTAACAAAGATTCAATCACGCACAAAATGCGCGCCAAAATTGCTCTCCGAGCCCGTTCCCTGCTTCACCCTACAATCTTTTCACTAGTTCCATAACCCCCCTCATCCCCGCCACCCCCTCTTCCTTATTCCAACGCTCCCTTCGCTCTAACTTTCTATAACGAAATTAATTTAAATATTTGCCCCCATTTTTTTTTTTTTTTATTATTTGCACTTGACTTTTTGGAATATTTTTTTTTCATATTTACTTTTTCGCTTTTTTTTTATTCTTTCTTTCTTTCTCATTGTATCTTTAAATTTTATCTTTAAAATAAACGAGCTGTATCAACTCAATTCCCAGGATCAATGTCATTACGTCATTCCCCTTATACCAATTACCACTCGTCATACTAGACATCTGTGACAAGTGAACTATGCTCCAGAGAGCATTTTTTTAAGGGTTTAAAGGGTTAAACGAGGGTATACTTTTAGTAACTTGTTTCTGTTGCCATGTAGATCGTGATTGGATGCAGTTCCTGTAATGAAAA
Organism: Geophilus flavus; assembly: GCA_034695885.1. Classification (NCBI taxonomy): domain Eukaryota; kingdom Metazoa; phylum Arthropoda; class Chilopoda; order Geophilomorpha; family Geophilidae; genus Geophilus; species Geophilus flavus. The sequence continues at coordinate 6,983 of JAQFZO010000503.1, forward strand.
TATAATAATTTTTTTTTATGTATTTTCAGTGTACCTAAACTAATTTCGAATAAATACAGGAAATATAATATAAGAAAAATTTAATTAACTTTCATGATGTTTACTTTAAAAGTACCGTTGTTTCAAACTAAAGTGACTGGAGGATATTAGGTTGAATAAAATTATTGTTATTGCAGTACGAGTCTCTCTAGCTTTGAAGTAAATCTAATTGGCTGCACACATCAGCACATCATAGCTCATCTGTTGTTGCTGTAACTGGTGCACCGACATTCAGGAGATTCGTTAAAGAGATTTTAAGATTTATATAGATTTTGAGAAATTTTGTATAGATTTTTAATGATTTCTGGGATTATGAAAGATTTTAGGAATTATTTTAAAGATTTTGTGGTTAATGATTTGGGATTTTCATGGGATTTTTAGAGCCTGTCGACAAGATTTTCATGAATGTCTGACCCCTTTGTGTTTACCAATTGCACATGACAAGTTTCTATGGTAGGGAAACGTATACCGTCACTAGGCGGCGTGCCAGTTTAGACTGGTCTACTTTAGAGTTTAGGGAAATCACGTGATATTATGTATTATGCTACATGGCTTTTTTCATAGGTGACCTCCCTTAAATAAACTAGACCAGACCAAAACCATGCTCCGCCTGGTGATAATTACTCTCCCTAAGGCTGATCACCAGACATTTGTGATGTTACGTAATGTGTGGTCATGAAACTAGCGAATGATTTGGCCTCTTTAAACATTTTCAGTCGTAAATCTTTCCCATCTGTGTTTTTAATTTCAACACATGTGTACATTCTGTAGTAGTTTGTCAGTTTAAATGTCAATAGATTTATCCAGGTGGAAAATTAATGCATTTCTGTATTACTGTATTTATAAGCCTAAGAAATTGTTTGGACAAGCATTATTGTGATCGATTTCCCAACCAATAGTAGTACATCATTTAATTCATAAATAACATATGGGAAAATACATTTGCACTGACTTGGTTGGTGGCACGAGTTCAAAGTCACCATAATATTAAAATTTAAAAACAATATTTTTTCACTTCAACTGTCTCAAGGCCCTTGGCACTCGCCCAAGGGCCTGATGTTAGGGAAACACACTACGCTGTACAGGGCAGGGAGTGTTAAACCAGTCTGATGTCTGATGATGAGCTATTTTGGTAAGTGAAGGATTATACGCTGGCACGCCATCGAACTAAAGAATTAATGGAAGTTTGCAATTTTAAACTGGGTTAAGGTCAACGAATATTTTATAAGTTTGTAAATCTAGTGCTTTATCCGGCGCGTTATCATAGTAATCATTAGGATTTGGTTTAAAAGGGCACTACGCGTTGATAAATGTTAAGTGCAGTAATACGACGACACATAATTTAGTGGAATAATTTGGTTAATTTGTAATAAATGTGTATGGTATATACATTTCCGTATATCAGTAAGTTAAATCCAAATAGCAAATCGATTAACCGATATTGCCCGAGCCGAAGCACTCTGTGCCATTTTATGGAGATGGATATTTTATGGAAATAGCAAACAGAAATCGATTAATTTATTCCACCATGTTTGTGTACGCTCAACTCAAGAGACGAACTTAAAACTGGATTTTCCTTCAAACTATTTCAAATAAATAGGTTTTACGTCGACGCTTTAATCAGATCGGATTAATGAAGTTTGTCCAAGTAGTCGCTCGTTGATTTATTATCCTCCTGCATCGAGTTGCACGGTTTAAAAGCGATTATCAGCTGTTAGAAACAGGATAGAAGCGAATGCACCTCGAGGTTAAATCAAATTTCCTTCATATCGACTCGAAACCAAGGCCTATCTTGCTTAGAACTAGACAAATTAGAAACTGTCAGTTGCACAGTAAATACCGCAAATTCTCTAATAGTGCACCCGCGCACTATTTGCAAATTAAGTTTCCCCCGCGCTTTATTAGAGACCCGCGTATTAATCGATCACAATAAAAATTTATATAATTTTACCCCAGATTCGAGTTCCAAACGTTGTCATTTGCATCCCCGAATATAGAAGTGTTATTCCAAATTTTTTTAACTGCATCTTTAGATTTTTCTCTCGTGAATTCAAAAACTTGCATCTTAAATATGATACGGAATTTGTGATGCGCCATGTCGAGTTACAGTTAGGGAGAGTCCCGAATTACCCAGAAGTCACTCGTATATCAGGGTCTCGAGGCGTTATAATAGAGACCCGCGCACTAACAGCAAAAATCGAATTTCTCCTGCGGTTAAATAGAGACCCGCGCACAACTAGAGGATTTCCGGTAATAACTGTTTCGTATAATTTTTTATGAAGGGGCTAGCTGGATAGTATTGTTTATTAAGACATGGACATCAATGGCCATTCACCTTCTGACAAAAATACAACTATTAAAACAAATAAATAAAATTTAAAATTCAAATCCACCACAATCGGTGCAGACACCTTCAAAACATATTTTGCCTAGAGCCCAAACACTTCAAAGACGTAGACGCTGCTAGAAACATGTATTGCGCAGTGAAGGAACGAATAGAGAACACTGCAAGAATAAATTCAATTTTAATTCTTTAATTTGTGATAATACAGGATTTAAATCACTTTTTACGACCGCACTCTTTTTACTACTGGAACCAGTAATAAAGTAGTAAATTGTGATTAAAAATCCTTCGTTTTTTTTTTGCTTCGATGCGTGCATGTAAACGTAAATGACAGTGCTGTGGGAATGGTTCATTTTTCTTTCTTCACGATTTAATGGCATATTTTGTTGTAACGAGGTTTTTTGGTGGTACCTGCAATTTCTTGTCGTGCCGGGGGAGGAAATTGGATGGTGTCCCGACCTGGCAATCGTAAAATTCCAGTGGCAAAGTTTTCTCATTTTGGCTGCTTGGCTCGTGCATTCACTCGACGTTCGTTCGCTGGTTGGTTCGTTCGTTTCGTTCATTCGTCGGTTGCATTTCGTTCGCTTGCTGTGCTTTGCCCCAGCAGACACCTCGCCTCATCCATCAACTTGTGAGCTGGCATTTAGACGCCATCTTTAATGGACGAGTAGTGTAAACAGAGGCACCATGATGAGTTGCCACCAAATCCACGCGAGAGAGGGCGCTCATTTCATTCAAACGAAATGCAAAAGCCTGTATGCACAAAGTGTATGTTTGACATACATTGATTACAACTTTGATGTTGATTTATTTGTATTTATTTATTTATGCATTATTTATTCGCCCATACTCTTATTAACAAACGTTGAGAAGTTTTATTAATGGCTTTTTTTTCTCCCTCTCTACGAGTTTCATTTAACTTATTCATTTGTTCTCGGGATCTCTCTTTTTTTTTAACTTTTCGAATTCCCTTTTCTCTTTAGATATGTATCTAAATGAAAACGAGGCACCTCTCTTTCTCTCCCTTTCTCGTTACCGCCCTCTTGCCATTTTTTTTTTTTTTTTAAAAAAAACCCTTACCCATTTTTTCCTCTCGTATTTCCCTCCCAAGAGAAAAATTTTTGGTTAGACAAAGGAAACGTTAGACAAAAAATAAAGAAAAATCGATTTTTGAGTCTAGACTCCGGATGATGGCGCAGTTAAATTGTTAACTGAAAGATATAAAGATATAAATATGTATTTATTTTTTTATTTTTTTGTTGAAAAAAAGATAAAGCAGTGTAGCTTTGAATTTGAGATGATGATGGTAGTTTACGGATTCCTAAAGCGATTGTTCGAGGCTATTCTGTGAATCGTGCAAGAACGTATGCTCTGGAAATAACGTTTCTAACTTTTCCGAGAATTTATCGCGAATAAACTTTGTAATTAATTGTGAAGGAAATTTAAAGCATTGTGGTTGTTGTTGTTAGTTTAATTTCTAAGCAACCGTTCTGATAAATAAAATTAGTTTTGAGTTTGACTCATCTCTTGGCTAAATAGAAGCCGAATACTATGCAGAAATATATACAATGGTTGTCTTTGCGGCAGTTCATTTGCGTATAACAGTAGAACTAACATTCGTGAGGGTTTGGTTCGAGAAAATCGTCAAGAATGTGCAATCAGACAAACTCTAAACACTGCAAAAAATTTCAAAATTACAAATGCTAAATTTGATGTAAATTTGTGGGCAAAAATATACTTTACAAAATATTTTCTTGTGGGCAAAGATATACTTTACAAACTTTGTGGTCAAAAGTAGCCGAAAAATTGGATTTACATCAGATTTACAAAATTGAATTTACTGTACGTACACCACTTAAAATAAGAAGTAAATCAAACAACATCTTTCACGTTAATTTCTCACAATTTAACAAATTTAACAATAAATTTTATTGAATTTTCTTTTGTAAATTTAAAATTTTTTGCATTGAAAGTTGTCGACAAAAATTTTGAGATGCGATAGGGATAATATCGAGAATTATCGCTAAAAATCCTGAAACCGATTAATCAAACAAAAAATTGAATGTTTTTAGGGTTTTTAATGAATTTGGAGAACTTTTTGAAGCTAATATTCTATAGTAATTGAGAAACAATTAGCCGAACACGAAAATATTAGGAATCAAGTTCTCTCGAAGTGGTCAAACTTTGAAATTTAGGGTTTTCCTGAAATAAATTAAAAACAATCATGAAGTAATTAATTTAAAACCTCGAAAATATTATTCAAGTACAATCATTTATAAAATGTATTTTTAAAAAATTAAAATATTAAAATTAAAATCTACAAATGCAAATTATTGCAAATGGTATTTGTGACATAAATATTTTCATTTGGCATTGAAATTATTGTTTGCAGTTTAAATATGATTTTAAGTGTGGAATTAAATAAGCTTATTTAGGATTAATCGATGATTTGTTTTTGATTTATTTACCGTATTTAAATTTCAAACTTTTGTCGCTCACTGTAAATTTGATGTCGCAAATACGAGTCTCGCGAATTTTGAAGCCCATACTGCACATTTGCCAAAAGCATTTCTCTCCTCGCACTAATTGACACCCATGAATTACACGAATGCTGTCCAATAATCAAGAAAATACGGGTTTACGAGGGAAATTGCTTTGCAGCTTGCAGAAAGTCACATTTTCCGCATACATTTCCTTCATACTTCAACTTTAACTCAACTTTTACAAATAAAACTTTTTTCAATCCAATGTTATCCCCAGTGATGTAAAAAAAAAGAAAAAAACGAAAGCATTTTTTATATTGAGAATATTGGAAATACATTTAAACGTGCGATAGACTTTTGTACGTAAAAGGCGTTCATTGATCGCACCATGATAACAAAGAAGAGTGCGATGACGTCAAAATGAAGGGTCCTTGAAATTGAAAGGGTTGACGTTTGCTTTGACGTCAGCGACTCGAAAGTGTCTGGCAATTGCAACAAAACAGTGATGTAATTGGCACGTTAAAACATTCCTCACTCTCTCCTTCCCTCCCCCCTCCCTCACGCACATTTATTCCTCTCAAGATTCGCCGCGTGCGATAACGGAAAAGACCTCGTTTCGACAAGGAAATTGACTGCACCCTATCCTAAATTCAAACACAACACTACCCGTTCTCCTTCTTCTCCCTTCCATCACGTCACGGTGCGGTAAAGGCTCGTGAAAGTCAATCACACTTTGGAAATGCCACGCTTAATTTTGTGCCTTTAATGGTTTCGCACAGTGGCTCAAAGGAATATGGGGGACGGGGAGGGAGGGAGGAAGTCAATTGTTTGACTCGATTTCGGATGAATTTAAAGGGTTAAATGAAATTGGATTGGCTTGGAAATTAAGTTACGGGCGAATTTGAAACTCTTTTTATCCATTTTTCCATTTTGTTTAATTTCCCATTTTGAAAAATTGTGTTTTGCGGTGAAACGTACCTAATGGTATTTTGAGCTTGTCGGAGTGAATCGATTACGAAAATCGCATGTCGAGATACACTCGGAGTGGGCAGAGTCTTATTGTATGGCAACGGTTGTTGGATTGTCTTAAATTGACTTAAAAGTAAGCTTATTATACGTGGAAATGTAAATCGTGAACGTTGCTAAGCAAAGTGGGTCAGGAATCGTTGTGTCGTAGCTGGTGACAACCTGATTACATGGCGTCCGACCGCTTTTATATGGGCATGGGCAGCAGGCGTTGTTATTACACAGTTTATGGTATTTATGGGCAAGGAATTATGGGCGGCATAAATCTTGCGTCTAATAGGACTTGGAGGTGTAAATTTACTGTTTTCTTTACAATAAAAATTGAAATATTTATATTTTCTGAATTCGTAATTGTTTGTTACGTGCGTTGCAATGCAACCTGCAGGCTAAGGTAAAGATTTAAACTTTAAATCTTTAGAAAGATGTGATTTTGTTGTGTCGGTGGCGCCAAAAGCGGTGGTTTTTAAAACCAGCACCATTTCATTTACGATATAAAATTCAAATTTCATCTCATAAATTCTTTCGTGTTATTAAATATAGCCGGAAATACGTTTTCTCGGCTCGGAAAGCTGTCAGGTATTTTTACAATCTTGTAGTTAAAGTTAAATGAAAATCAGTCGATTCAGAAATCTTTCGATTCTTCCTCCCAAGATGGCGTTTAAAAAATCGATCCGATTGTTCAACTTTCATAGAAAAGTGGATTTAAATTAATATTAGTTAAATTTATTGACTATTTGTGTGAATAAATAACTAAATTACTGATAGACGAAACCACATATATAAAAAAAATCATAAAATATATATTTCAAACATTAAAAATGCGATTTGAATTTTAACGCACAGTCTAAAGAAACGTCATTTTGCCAATCGGCACCATTTCTCAAATCTACGTTTTTATCTTTGTGCAGAGGCAATACCATAACCGATGAGGCCTTACCGAGGTGTGGTTATTGCTAGTTGAAAACTTTTCCCAATACCCTGCCAATACGACCTCCGGGTCGGATTAGGCAATTTTTGGAGGTCCTCCGGGGCCAAAATAATTAAAACAAAAACAGAATTTCATATAAATAAATAACAGTTAATGAAACTCAGTCGTTCATTTTCTTGTCTTGGGTAATGGGTTTTTATCGAGCCACGTAGTTTTTTTACCGCTCGACCGACTTGTGCTGCTCGTAATTCATTGTGTCGACTTCAATTTCTTGGTTTCACACGATTGATCAATCAAGTGTGCCAAGTATTTTCCGATTTGCTCTATTTGATGTGTGACTAAAGGGTTAAAGGAGTGCAGATGCCTGCAACGCGTATTTTTGGCTCATTCCCAAAGCTAGCAATAATTTTGCTAGCAGCAGCAGCTGACCAAGGAGCCTATATAACTCGAGCAGCAGATGGTGTTAGTGCATTTCCGTTACACACAGCTTCCAATAACTGTCACTAGGCGGAGGTAAAAGAATTATCTGTAAAAGTAGTGTGCTCAAACTTAGCCATTTTTTTTCTTTGTCTACTTTATATATATATATGAGAAAAAAAAATCAATTTGGGGAAGGAAGGGTGTAAAAAATATTGTCCCCCGGATGTAATTGAAGGATAAGTTTGTTTCCTCTCGTAAACCACCGACGTCTTTATATATATCGTGATACTGTAACAAAACAAAAACAAGATCGTGTGTTTTGAGGTTTGAGTGGAAGAGATTTTAAAATTGGTGCGTGTTGCTTTGCTGCACGAACATTTATACGAAATCGATACGTAATTAATGCCAATTGAAGCTGGGGTGCTGGCAATGGCGGCCATTTTGTGTATGTCAATAAGCAATTTGATGGCGGTGAAGTTTTGGGTAATTTATTAGGTCAATTATTATTGTTGTGGAGAAAGAATTCTTGATAATGGCCCTGGGGAGTTTCTGGTTTGAATATGCAACATTGTGCGATGATGCGGTTGTCTCTTAATGGCAGGTAATTTTTATGACGAAGTATTGATAGCAAATTGCACCTTTGTGTCGAGAAGCCATTGTTTGCTATTGCTGAAATTAAAATTCCATCATGTGTAGCTTGAAAATTCCCTTTTTAATAAGAAAAAAAAAAGTTTATGGAGAGAAAAATGAATGGTGAATAGAAAATGTTAAAAAGTTAGCCAACTTTTTTTTTTTTTTTTTAAATTTATTTTTAAAGGTGAGTTATATAGCACGGTTTTAATAAGTTTAATTAAAGAGTGAACATTTTTTACCCCCGAGATTTTTTTTTTAATAAAAATAAAATCCAAAAAACAGGAAAAAAATTAAAAAATCCGAGTTGAAATATGATATAAGAATAGATCATAGTTTCTTTATTTATTTATTTTTGGTGCTGTATAAATATGTAATGAATTGGTTGAATATAGAGAGATTGATATCATTTAAGAGCAGTGCTTAAGGGCGAGCTTTGCCAATTACATTACAGAAAGTATGAGAAAATAAAAGAGAGAGAGCAAATGTGGTTGTCAGCCACAAGTTTGGTTTTTACAGTAGTTGGCAATGGGCCAGTTGCATAATAAGATAGTAGTGTTGAGTTTCAAAAACATTTATTTAATTTATTTTTATTTTTTATATTTTATTTTATTTTTTTCTCTTCTGAGATTTGTTATCCAGGTTTCATTTTTAAGATACGATAGATACAATTTCAAATGCTGAACTCATTATAAATCATCTTTTTTTTCTATATATAAAACTGCCTCGACTTCCTTCCTGAGTTGAGTGAAAATTAATCACTTGTAAGATATCCTTTACTTGATATTTGAATAAACATTAGTCTAATGTATGGCAATGGTTGAGGGATTATATTTCCTTAATCAACTTACATTTTTTTCTCACTTTCCCTTTTCAGCAAGAAATTTCTTAAATATCACTTAATGTGATTATATTTAAGTTTTTCAAAACTGGAGGACTGGTATTAATATTTAATTATTGTAATTGATTTTTTTTTTAAATGTGTTTATACAGGAAGAAAAGGTAATTTGGGATTTGCTTTATCCCTTTATTGACTAAACCTCGTGTGTGATATTTTAATAATATGTTTAGGTCGGTGATGCAGCTTTGTTTCGTTATTAGTCAGATAGTGGAATGGTTGAAGGGAAAGAACAGGCGTAAAGCCAATGTTAATCGTGCCGGGGTGTCTCGCAATTCGAGTATTCATTTCGTCTCGAGCATGGAATGTTAAATTAATCTCCCATGTTTAGACTCAAATTAACAATGGCTTTCATTATTTTCTTGCCTCTTCCTCTGATGAGTTTCTGCGCTAATCGATGATAATTATTTATTTTAAACACGTATTCGCATTAACCTGTCGCAAATCCACTTGTAATTCATTCGCTTAGTGCTATTTTTTGATTTTTTTCCTAAATTTTCCGATAGATCTCATCTCACTAAAAAAAAATAGTTTGAGCTAAAATTACAACTAATAATTTGTTGGTCGAGCCGTTGTTTGCAAGAAATTGGATTTATGCAAATAAAAACAAAAACTGATGAAGAAATTTATTAGGTCTTGTCTTTAGCAGTTGATTGAAAATTTTTTTACGAATATTTTCAAGTGACCATGGGTGGTCCTACTGATCTGTCTCTATCGCAATTAATTTCTACAACCATTGTTAACATGTTTTTGTGTATTTTTGCTACCGGAAGTGACATTTTTGTTGCAATTTCTCTGGCACTTTTTGTTCTTGTGCGTATTTTACAACATTGTTTGTGAAGCTTTTGTTGGAGCTGGGTGCAATAATGTAATTTTCTGAAACCCAACTCTAACAGTAACACCCTATTGGTCGGATCCCTACTTCCTATATGTCCAGGAAATCCGACGCCATGTTATAAAAATTCGTAATTGTCTGTTGTGATTAGTTCACCTAAAATAAATTACTGTAGAACAAACAACAACTTCATCACATTTTCCAACAACTTTAAATGGTTCTCAAGCAATAACACGATCATTTTCCACTTACTTTGCCATTTCCAGTTGAAAAGTTACCAATTTTGTGCCATTGTTCTACTAAATTGCCATTTACAATCGGTAATACCTAATAAAGAAACTTGAGAGGTATGTTAGTAACAGTTTTCTGACAGTTAAAGAGGAGTTGACCAGCAGTCCTGTGTGCACATTCCGTTACATCCTAAACGACTAGCCACGGAAATATGTTGGTCGGCCCTTTCATTTCATGCAGAGCTACTTTCACGTCCAGACGTGAAAATAACATCGACCATAATAAAAATGCTTGACAAGTCAAATTGTGGACACTTTATTACAGCTCGCACATGTTTGGCTCTGTAATGTCCACTGGCGTGCGTACCTAAGGGCATTGGGGTGTGCAAAGTGTTGCGGGCGCCGTCAGGTGGAGCTACTAAGCAATTTGCTCCGATGAAGGGGGCTAGCTGATAAATTTAAATTTTATTTCAAAAACAAAAGGAAGATTAAGAAAAAAAACCAGACTAATTTTCCTTGATTTAGTCAAAACGATCGTCAACAAGTCAACTGTACTTGACACCAGTTTGACGCTTCAAACAATGTTTAGCGCCACTTGTTTTGGTATTTGGTGTTTAGTGCATGGTGGACGAGTTAAACTGTAGTTGAAATTTAACTGCACAATTAAGGCCCGTTAAATTCAAGCGAACTACTTCTTCAAAACAATAGATTCGACCTTGGACAAACTTCGCTTAATTTTTATTATGGTGGACTGGAAAATTCTCAACAAGTTAAATTAACCAGAGATTATTTAACAACTAATTCAACTGATGTTGATGTTGGTATAAATTATAGATAGTTAACCCAATTAAATTTTACGAATATCATTCATTACTGCCTAATTACCAACGCCTCAACACCTTCAGTTTTAAAGATTTTATTGAATTTACAACTTGGAAATCGAAACCGACACTTCAGCCTGCATAAATTTGCCCATAATTTCCAGCTGATTTATACATCTAATAAAAATGGCACCGAAGAGACATAAAAGGGAAATAAACACTTTATTTAAAGTTGTTTTTATCAAAATTTGATCTATTCTAGAGGTTCTTTAATCCGAGGTCAAAGAAGAGAATTCTGGTGATCTGTGGACTTGTAAGTATAATAAGGGAAAAGGTACCTAATCTATTGATGAGCGTAGACTTCGAAATTACGATGCCGGTAGCAAATTACCGTAGCTATGTTGCAAGATGGAATATTGGTTTTCTTTGCAATCTGCCGTATTGATGTAATTGAAACATTATACCTGCTTTCATTTTGAAAAAAAGGTCATTTTTCACTTTTTAGTTATCCTTTTTCTAGATAAAAGGAGATGATACTTTTCTTTGAATGCACTTACAAATAAATATTTCCCATTTCGCCGAATCCCTAAGCGACGAATCGAGATATTTTCGCATTTCGCAGAAAAATCCAGAAAATCCAATTCGCCGAATCCCGTTTCGCTAAAATTAGTTGATTCTGAATACTGTCGATTTTAAAGATACAAATCGCCGTGAATCCATAAGTGATTTTTTCTACTTTTTTTGGGGGAAGCCTTCTCTCCAACCCCCTGATGCTGTCTTTTTAAACATCCCCTAAGGAATGCAATAGTTAGTGCTTAGTGGCGAAATTTTATTCATGGAGACATTGCAATGCAATTTGCAAGTTTACAGGAAAACATTGGTTGTATTACCCAATGCGCACAACACGTCTCAGAGACGTCAATATGTTAGTCCGCAGAATGGACGTCCAGGATGTCGTAATTATGGCTGAATGTAATGCCTAATATAATGCTTACTGTATGTAAAGTGTCACATACTGACGTCTTCTGGACGTCTTATTTATGAAGGACGTAATAAAAATGTCACATTAACGTCATTTTAGGACAAGCCAGTGTTGACATTCTCTAGACGTCATTTTTAGTAATATAATGCTTAAAGTCCCCAGCCAGCAGCTGCTATAGCATTCGGGACTGTCACATATTTTAGAAATGAAAACAATCCTTTAAATATACACAATCTCAAATGTAACACAGTCATACGTGTATCTATTGTGTAGGGGCGACCATAGGCAAAAAACACATTACAGGCACAACCAATGTTCAAAACGGGAAAGAATGACTAGGAACTCAAATCCACAATAGACACAAGGGAAAGAAATGAAGAAGTGAGAAAATAAGCTTTTGCACCGAGATGCCTCTCAGTGCCTACAAATGGGGGAACCACAAATAAGGTAGGGCTTGGAAGTTGGGGATCGCATAAGCCATAGCATGGTTGGTATAGATACCAACCGTGGCCATTGGGCATACATTACTGTGATGAGTGTCATCTGGAGGCAACTTCACGAGTGACAAACATTCGAAGATCACATGACGCCAACGATTAGACATCATTAATTTGTCACAATCTTCCTCACCTTCCAACCAATATGGCGGCCAAGTGATGAGCACCGTCCTAATGCACGAGTGGACTGAAGCACGATTTAGTTATTACAGAGATCAATGATCACTTAAGGTAGATTCACACCTGTATTCACACTTGATGTAACGCAACGCAATGCAAGAAAAAGTCCGCAGCAACGATGCAGCGCACTGAATTGTGGGAGATTTCCCTCGCTGCAACGCAACGCAGGTGTTCGAAACCAACTCGATGCAGAGTTCTGCGCCACATCAATTTGTTGCGTTCAACCAATTCATTGCTCTCGCAATGAATGCTGGGGGATTTTATCCTCTGATCCCATTTAACGCAACGCAACAAGCATTCACACAAGAATTCTGGTGTGAATGACGTTGCATCTAATTTGTGCTATTTTTTACTTCCGTTGCGCTACTTTTGTTACGTTGCATCAAGTGTGAATCTACCTTTATACTTTCACTTACTTTTTCACTTTTCTTAAGATGACACAAAACCATCACTTCCGGAAGTGAAACATCACTTGTCCTTTTCTAAATTTAATGCAACTGAGAAGCGGTCAATGAGCTTCAACAGTCTGCCAAAGGAATCCATGGCAAAAAAAATCAGATGTAGGTGAAATTAGACTAATTTATTATTACAAGGGGATGCCCAACATTTCAGGGTGCAAAACCCCCTGAAGCCAACGGGTTTTGGCACCTTAGATTGAAATTTTTTTTAACTCATTGATGTATTCCTTTCATTTTTTAAAATAAACCAGTGCCCACAGCCAGACACTTATGGCACACCCCTTAGTTTCGCCCGTGAACACTGATCCATTCCCTGGTTTCAACTCTTTCCACACAGCTTAAACCAGAAACAAAACTTTCTTCCACTATTCTTTATGGAAAACCATTTTTGTTTCTAAATAAAGCAATGCAGCAAAGCACTACACACCGGCAAAACAAATAGCTAGTACACACCTACACCACCTTCTGTTGGCTATTTGCCCATAGTGAAATAACATCTAAGTACTTGTGTGTAATAGGGGAGATAAAACTTTATTTCGATCAACTTTTTTTCCCCTTTCCCCAGTCTTTTAATGTTTTTTTACCATTTTTTTTTCTACACGGCTTTTTTCTATAAAGGTTTATACAGTGCATGGGTACAAGCGACATAATAGAAATAAATAATAAAAGAAAACATAAGGGGCAATGGGTCTAGTTGGAAATGGGACGTTATGACGTCATCTCATGAATATGAATTTTTTATGAGTGTGTTCGGAAATATAAAGTAGGAATTTATTTTATTTATATATATATGTGTATATATTTTTACTTGTTTCACGTGATAGGCAATAAAGAAGGATAAAAATTTTGCTTACTTCCTCAAACTTCTACAATGAATAATAAAAAATTCATAACTTTTTCTTCCTTTGCTCGTTTCCCTTCCTTCTTTTTATTTATTTCTTTCTTTTTCCCCAAGATCCACGTATTGGGGGATGAAAAAACAATAAATTGTTATTATTATTATTACATTTGATGTTATCAAATTATATTCTATTATAGCAGTTTTCCTCGCATTGCATAGGGAAAAAAGTTTAATGGATTTTAAGCACAAATAGAAATCGTATCGTCTGATTTTGTAAAAAAATGTTGGTTTCGTGTGTTTTTGGTGAAGTAGGGTAAGGGAGGGGGTCATAAACATTTGAAGACAAAACGCTTACCTTGTAAACCTCGTTATAACGATGAATTGTATGGTTGCATTGGATTTAAGGATGGAGGGGTTTGAGTGAGTGGGTATAAAGAGGTATTTTTTTTCTTTATTTTTTATCCGGTAGTGAAGCTTGAGTTATAAGACTTTGAAAGCGCGCTTCAAACCGGCCGATCCAATTTCAAACCGCTCTGCAAAATGACCCATCGATCCGCCATTTGTAAACGGCATGACGCCCATCATTTGATGCGTTGCCATGACTACCGCAACAATTGTTGGTCAGATGCACGGATATAATTCTGCTTATTACCAAACAGGCAAAAATGTAAGGAAAATTGAAAAAAATTGTCTTTTTTTATTGTTTGTGGTAACAATGAATTTTTTTTTAATTGTTGTGATTGTTGGGTTTGATGTTTGTATTGTTGGAAAGTGAAAAAAAATTGCTTGTTTTTTTATTGTTTGGGTTAACAATGCTTTATTCTATTTGATGTTTGCATTGTTGTATTTTTAATTGAAAATTGAAGTTCATAGAGAAAAAATAAATAAATTTTGTGTATTTTGAGCCAAATTTTGATTGGTGGAAGAATTATTTATGATTTTTTTTTCACTGGTGATGGGAAATAGGAGAACCAGAATCTAAGACTTGGAAAAAATAAAAAAGGAAAAAATACTGATGAAATTTTAAACCATAAGAAATTGACAAAATGGCTGAATTTCCACTCCAATAAATCAGATTCAGTTAGCCTGAATTTCCAAGAATGAGAAATATAATTCAAAAAGCAAAAGAAAAAAATTAGATTATGATATTAACGACATCATCATTTGCAATTTATTTTTCTTCCTTTTATTCTTTCTGTCAACTGGATAATAAAATTCAAATTTTTCTATTGAAAATTTCTACAGAATAATAAAAAGATCACCGAAAAATGTTTACTCACAGTTTGTTTTTGTGCTAAAACTCGAACTTTTCCTCAGTCTTTTTTTTTATTTTAAACATGTAGGGAAAAAACGTTTGATGACAAGAAATTTTTTTTTAAATCCAACATTGATTTTGACAACAAAAAAATGTAATAGGAAAGAAGCAATTGCGTTTGGTAGCGATTTTGTGCAGTAACAGGGCATGTGTGCTGTCACTTAGTTTGGAAGAAAATTGTGTCATTTTTGTCGGTATCGTTTCGTTTGGCTTTAAAACGCAAAGCCTCGGGAGCACGAGCGTGATCCTGGTGGACTTTGGCTTGTCCAATAGCATTTGGCCATCGGGCTGACATTGGAGATGATTGTAGCACGTTTCCCCGTTGCAACCTTTTCTTAATCCTGGCCAAAGTCCCATGCCCGAGGCCATTGTGAATGCATGGACGCACTGGATTGCACTAAACTAGTGTAAGATATGATACAGAATTACGACGTGTGAAGTTGGTGTGGAGAAAAACATGTAAAAAAAAAATGGTTACAAGCAAGTCATGTGGCAAATGAAAGTGGGTTTATGTTTTCTTTACTTTTTGGGCTGAAAAGGCCCGGAAAAAATACTATATTTTCTCACATGTCGCAAATGTTATGCCGTGATAAACAATCCCGACACAACACTATCTGCATTGCATTATCTAAATTGAAACACCAATGCACACTGTTGACTTTCTCAAGAGTTATTTCTTGGAATATACTGTGAAGCCATATTTCATTATGTCGTGAAATTCCAACTTTCTAGGAAATAGAGGCTCAAGGGAGGCCAAAAAGAAAAATTTAATTAAAATATTTAAAATAAACAAATTTTAGAAGGAAATTCCGAAAATTATACCCTAAAAAGATGATAAAATCTGGCTTGAACACTCTGAACTGAGCCTTGCTCTTGTACCCCACCCGGGGGCTTCCGCCCCTAGGGCACCCCAACACTGCACTGTAAATCGTTTTACCTAAACTACAGTACATAGGCGTTTTAAGTGACTAAACAGTTGTTGACATTCTCGAGTCATTTGAGTTGAGATCAATTTCTTAGCTTATAATAAGTAACCACAGAATCAATACCTATAGAATAGACGTTAAAAAGCTCCTAACAAGCGCTTGTTTGTGTGGTAGGTGTGTAATTTAGACTGATTTTGCTACTAAATGAAGCTTCTAAAGATTTTTAGTCACTCCGATCTTCTTACTTCTTAGATTTACAGCAGCTGCATTCAATCTGAAAGGTAGAAATGACTTTTGTTGCTTTTGACGTCACTACTTTCATTAATGCATTAAAGTAACAAAGCATTCAATCTTGAGAAGTAGAAGTGACTTGTCACTTTTGGCCTCACAACTTCTCATTAATAATAGTATAGTAATGTGAGAATTAGTGACGTCAAAAGTGACACAATAACTACTTCTCAAGATTAAACGCAACTAATGACATCAAAAGTGAGAAAAGTCATTTATACAGTACAGATTGCATGCAGCTATTCTGAAAAGTAGAAGCAGAAGTGTCTTCTCGCTTTTGACGTCACTACTTCTTACCTTAAGAAGCAGTGACATCAAAAGCGACAAAAATCACTTCTGCCAGCTAATTTATTGTTATTCTTTTGATTATCCCTTTTTAAAGCTGACTTGATGATTTCAAATTTCGCTTTTATTGTTGAAAGCTACGTACATACATAACATTTGTTTAACATGCTTGCTTTACCCGATTAAACCACACACTCACTAAATAAACTCAATACTCGGTTAATTCAAATTTCCCAGAAAATATGTTCGAATAAAAGAATTATCCCGAGTCTTCAAGCCAAACATTTAAAAATTTGTTTCAATTCATCCGTAGTTAATCCAGAATTAGCCAAAGTGGAATCAACAATATTTCTCTGTAACTCTAATCGATTTCCAGCAGACTGTTTGTTAAAGTTCTGAAGATGACTATACACATTGGGCAAACTAAACGAATATTAGCAAAATGCGTAATTGTATGGAATGGGACATAAAAATTGCA
>JAQFZO010000504.1:0-23873 GCA_034695885.1 Geophilus flavus
GGCACTCATTTCTTTAGTAACACTGATGCCAGCAAAATTTAAAAAAGCAATGCTGAGAATATTTCCTGAAATTAATAAAAAAAAAAAAAAACCATTATTACAAAATGTCCAAGTTTTAAACAATCTGTGGCTAAAAGTTAAATAATTTTCCATTTTAATCAGCATGATAGACATTTACCAGCTGCCTGCATATCACTACAGTTATAGATACAAAGTGGACTAAAAGTTTGGATCTCAGCCAAATTATTTCCAAATGGTTTAAGTTAAACAAAATGAATTTGATCGAGCTTATAGGAAAGGCGGTATAGACTCAATCCAATGATTCACTCAAATTTGACCTCATTTAGAGCTCAAATGCGTTTGTATAATTGAAAAAAAGGCCCGAAGTTTGGTTTTGGTCCCATCAGAAATCCTGTTTTTTTTCTTCAAAGTAATTTCATATCAGAGATATGAAGTAGTATCATTTTTAGACTAATCAGAGGGTCCTCTATGACTCGCAGATCGAAAATTTCTCTCTATCTCTAATGGATTAAAACCCTCTTTCTCATGAGCTCAATCGAACAGATTTTGTTTATCTTTAACCATTTAGAAATTATTTGTCCAGGTCCAGACTTTTGTTCTATCCTGTATAATATTAAAAATTTCCAGAGTATTTACAATAAGATTGAAGCTTACCTAATAATGCTACACATAATTGCAAACTATTCCCGATTTGGGTAAAGGCATCTAGCGCGTCTTCTAAACGATGATGAGGATTTTTAGCTAACTTAGCTGGTAATATGATGTAATACATAGGAACTAATAAGATGGATAGTACACAAAATCCGAACAACCCTTTAAAAAATAAAAATCACATTTAAAATCATAATTTAAAAAAAAAAAAAATAGTTCCAATTCCGAACCTTCAAAACCAACTGCCAGCAGTGGTGGTACATTATGCTTGGTTACAAACTTTTCTTCCACGACCATTTGAACGGCGACAATAATTTGCGCAGCAATAATTAAGAGATCGCCTTTTGAAAAAAAAAAAAAAAAATTAACAATTCATTTAAAGACCGAAATATTTAATATCTACAATTATTTCACCTGTAATAATGCTATTCCGGTCAGTGTTTGTACTTCCCGTCGACACGAAATCGGAGAGGCCAACCACAAAAAGGCCTATTATTATGAAAAAAATACCACTCCATTCGTGCCGTTTTAAAGTCCTGTTTAAAAAAGCAACCGATAACAAACCAGTAAAGATGATAACGGCGCCTATTGAAATCGTGTTAATCTCTACGTATAATTAAGATTACGCGATATACCTCTGAGCATTTGAAAACTCGATGGGTAAGTTAAAGTCAAGCCGAAATACATGGTCGATGTGCCCAACATATCACACATGGCTGGTGGCAAGAAAATAAATGGATTGAATTTAGAGGCGGGTTGCTGTTGAGTTGGCGCCCCCGAACGTTTGTTGTAAAGATGCAAGCATCCGAATGCCATGAAGCAAAGCATTTCTCCAATGAACATGCCGCATGCCTAAAGTTTAAGGATAATTAATTTTACAATATATAAACTTTAGCTCGTATGACTCACTTGAACGTATGGATGGTCAAATACATGTTTATCGTTCTCTATTCCTATTGCTTGTATATCGTCGGCCCATCTATGAATTCACGAAAATGAATGTAATTTAAATTATCTAATGAAAATAGTTACTTACTTTGTGCTAAGAGTGTTAATTGATCCTGTGATGACCATCAAAAGGGCCAAAAAATAGTGATATTTGGTCCACATCTTATAGCATCGATAGTTAAGTCACTTATTAGTCTTCTGCTGTGATCAATAAATTATCTGTTTTTGAAAAAACCACATGATTTTGATTATAATCGATGACACTTGTTAGTCACAATCATGATTTGTAACATGAACCTATGAACTTACAATGAGGTCAGGAGAGATACTATGAATTCGTCACACAATTGAAGCCTGTAATAAAATATGTGCACAGTAAGTTTTCTATGCAGATAAAAAAATAAGTTTGTTAGGACGCATTACCTGTTCCTTGTAGCTCTCGAACACTAGTTTATTAAAATCTAGACGAGCAGATAAAGTTTAATATGTTTCCGTGCACTGATTAAACCCTTTATAAAACATCTGATTCCGATAAACGAATTAATTCATTAAAATTCACCAATAGGAATTTACGATTGTAACAGTTACCTATTGTTCGTTTCGTTGACCAATTCATCGGAGTAAGACCATCTGATCGACTCGACATAGGCATGTGATTTCCATGACATCACAACACTCGTGATAATCAACAAACAACAATTGCTGCCACCTAGTGAGTGATTTTTGAATAAAAAGTTTCAGGCGGCTCACGAACTCCCATGTTTGGCGATGAGCCATTTTTCGACCACGCGTGTAAATGTATCGTAGAAGTGTTAATTATTAATCAACCTGAAGTAAATTTATTGTAAGTGAATTGGAAATATTGATTATTTATTGAGTGAATGACATGAAACAAAATTTCACAACTTTTCATTCATCATTTTCTCTACTCTTGACAAACTCGCTGACAAACGATAGCGTCAAACCAATACCAAAGTTTTGTAATTTAATCAAATTATTTTACAAATAATTTTCCCCTATTATACATTCGTACGTCACTTAATTATATACAAGACAATGATAATTTTACCACACTGTACACTTTTTTGCAGGATTCATCGGTGAATTGATGGGGCATTTGAAGTCACGAGCGAAGTCTTCATTATTTGAATACGGGCCAATAACTCTGCAAAAGGTATTTAAAAAAATTTTTTTTTTCATATAAAGTAAGCCTACACCCCTGAACTCTAATTACAATTACCTGAATCGATTTGGGCTATGGAAGTCGGTATTTATATTTAATTCTAAATATTCGTTTCTCGATTTTGAACACCAAACCTATAATTGTAAGTAAAGCAAAGTCAATCATTAATTAATTACATGAGTTAATTTCCAAATTTCGAATATGCTTACATTGGCATTGCTCACCCATAGCGCTTGGTTGGTAGTTAAACCTAAAGCAGGAAGAGGTAATTCCTTCCCGTACTTTGCGACCCAGTTATTGTATGCCTTTAAATTTATTTAAAATTATAAAAAAAAAAATTGTAATTTTATTTTGTACGTTTCCAATTTGATATTTTATACTTACTCTGTAAGCTTTTCGCACTCCTCCAATGTCAGCGATGTTTTCACCTTGAGTGTTTATACCATTTACCTGCAGGAAAATAAGTAAATTAATAATTTTCGAGTATTAATGTGATTTCACTGCAATGCTCCGTACTTTTTTATTGATTTCTGGAACTGTATAATTTCCGTATTGTTCCACGATGCATCTCGTCTTATCGAGAAATTTTGCATCAGTTTCCGCCGTCCACCAATTATCTAAATTTCCATGTTCATCATATTGGCGCCCTTGAATATTTGAATATTTAAATTAACTTTATTTATTTATTTATTTCAGAGCGATGAGCGAGGAACCTTCTGACATCACTTTAATAAGAAGCACGATAATGGAACACTTGGAAAATGATGTTACTTAAGAAAACAACAAATCCAAGGAAAAATTGTAAGTAATTTTTCACTTATAAGCTAACAAAGTCAAATGAATGATGGTAAAGAGCTAATTAGAAGCATATCTACTGAGTTGCTTCTTGCTTGTAATTAATCATGCGTAAGCAGGTGTTGTAATACCTGCGTTTTTCGTGTTTTGGCATCTAAAGTTGGCATTGTTTTCAAGGTTCTTTGCGTAATGTCGTGAAAAAATATTTCTAACTCTTTAATACACGAGTGTTCACAAAATTCCTCTCACATGCTATTATCAGTAAGTAGTGTACTCAAAAATATTTACCCATATCATCAAAACCATGACTGATTTCATGGCCAACGATAGAGCCAATGCTGCCAAAATTCATGAACTTAGGGAAACTGGGGTCGAAAAAAGCACCATTTAAAATAGAAGCGTAAAAAACTGAAAAATAAAACAAAAACACTTCATTAATTCTACAGTTGAGTTTGATTTACAAACACCTTACTCATCGTATTATCAGAATACTTGTAAAATGCATTGACATAAGCTGCGGTTCCAACGTTTATCCATCTGTAATATTTGAAATTTGTTTTATTTTACCTCGTAGAACTCTTGAGAGCTGTTTGAAAAAAATTACTGTGTTTGCTCAGAATTTTGCCTCAGTCTCGATAAATAAAAATCTGTGCCGAATTTATTCATTCTCAGCATATTGTGGAAATATTCATCTTTGTTGATGTAAAGCTGTAAATTAAAAAAAAAAGTGTTAGGTTTGGTTAACACTCTTTTCTGCTTTCCATAAAGCGGGGTTCATACTTGTGTTAACACACATGCAATGCAAGCGCTACTGACAACTGCAAGACGTGTGCTCATACAAGTTCACACACTAAGACGCAATCTGCAAAGTTTAATCAATCAGGGGGCAGACAGTAATAATAACTACATTTACAAAATGGATGAAAATTACATTAAATTTGCAACCATTTTGTTGCAAGGATCAAAAAACAAGGTAATTTAAACAAAGTTCTCCTCGGGGGATGTAAACAAGCATAGATGCAGAGTAACATCTTCAGTTGTATAGGAGATGCTTATTGACTGACAATTGCATCCGGCTTGCGTCTTGCCTCTACAGCATGATTCTTGCGGTGCAATTACGCATGCTTATGGCTTCCGTAACTCTTGCGGATTACCAACAATGCACATTCTGTTGCATTTGCGCTTGCGTTTATGTAAGTGTTGACCACAAGTGTGAATTTAGCGTAAAACAAGTGTTACATTTTGGTGAAAGATGTCCACTATGGTTTCATTAAGTAGTTCGTCAGGATAAGCTATATAATCTCTCATAGCTGCCATCTGCAATTTGCAAGAAATGGGTCATCTTTTAATCGAATTTAAGTTTCAAAGTATCAAACTCACTTTTCTTTTCGCTTTATCGCGTGTAGCTTTATCCAGCCAGTCTAAAGTGTCAAAACTATTATAGAATTCTTTTTTGACTTCGTTAACTATCTCTGTAGCCTGAAAATATTAATGTTATTATAGTTATCCATTTCCTCGACTCGATCAAAATCACTTACGATAGACTTCGATTTATTGTTAAATAAACTTCTCACGTACATAGCTCCAACAGCTATTTCTAAACTCTCAAATACAGTATCACTGCAATAATATCCCCTGGCATCTTGACTGGCTTGGCCAGTGATGTATCTTAAGAATACAGTTCTTTGAAATTGAAATCTTTGGTCTAAAGCATCTAACAAAGATTTTGCCATTCTCCAAAACATGTAATTAGAAATCACCCTGAAAAGGAACAAAACAAATTATAAGAGATCACGTTCTAGGAAAGCAAGGTTAAAAATGTAATAAAAGTACAACCGTAGAGTAAATTGCTCTCGAATCAATAAGTTGATTTACTCAAACAACCACCTGTCTGAAGACTTGTGTTTATTAAAGTAAAACGAGACATAGTCGCAATTTATTGCTATTTATTAGGTTGAGTCGCAATTTATTGCTATTTATTAGGTTGCCGACATGTCTAAGGATGCACTGTTTTTTGCGTGATGTTTGTCCGCCCTAATTTGCCATTTATCTACGATCGAGTCCATATTACAAGTGATAAAAAAAGAGCAACCTTTTTTCAGTGCGTTGCAATAATGCTGATAAGTTGGTGAGAAATGATGGAGCCACAACTATAATTTTTTCATTTGCACCTATGGAGGTATGCTTGAAACCTAAACCGTTAAGGAGATCGATCCAATTTATCTATTGAGAAAAAAAAGTAAATAAACATAAAAATACACTACTGAAATTTAAAAAAAACTCACATTTGGTGTTAATTTTTGTAGTTCTGGTGGTGTCATTTTATTGTACATTTTCGTGTAATTCCGAAGTTCTTCCTTGGGTAATGAAATCTGAAAGTGTAGTGCAAACGTGTGAAAAAGATAAAAATATGGAGCAAACAAATAAATCTGTTTACATTTGCCAATTGTATTTCAAATTCCAACGACTGTTTAAGCTCTGTTTCTGCTCTCGTGCGATCCGCTCCTAAAAGAACCGCAGTTTCGACCATATATCTGTAGTAAGCTTGCACTAATGGATCTGTAAATCCTTTCAGTAAATAAGATCTATCAGGCATGCCTAAATGAGGTTGATGCAACTAGAGTGAGCAAAAAAAAATCATTATTTCCATCGATACATTTTAATTCTATCCAAAATACCTGAATAATATACCCGCTTGAATTTTTCAAATCTTGCACGACTGATACGTCAATAATAACATTCATAAAAATTCCATTTCCACGAAATTTTTGCATCGTCCTTATCCAATCGAAATCATTTTCCCGCCACGAGTCTCCTTCGACCACTGGCCAACCCCCAACTTGCCGCATCGTGCTCAGCAGGGGAGTCTCACCCAATTCTTCTATTTTATCTACAACAAATTAAGTGAACATCATGATTGATATTGTTTGGTAAACATTAAATCATTGAATATTCACCTCCATCCATGCAAGACTGATAGAGATCTTTAATTAACTTGTAGTATCCAGGTTCGGTTGACTCCCAAGGGTTTTGCATTAGTTCTAATTATGAAAGGAAAGAAAAATCATAAAAATCAAGGTGGGAAAATGGGGATTGATGGAGTAAATCTGTGCCTGGTGGTTAACAGGAAGAGTGTAATGACCTCATTTGTTGATATGTGATCATTAACAGAGCATCACATTTTGCCAAACTCGAGTGATTAGATGTTTGCATGCTCAACTGAGTTTTGAGGTACCTGTTGTCACTTGGATTGAAATATAGGTTTACCTCTCATCCGGGCTTGAATATCTCCATCGATTGCGTTGAAAGAATTGATTGATGCTTGATCTTCACTCAGTAAGACTCTTTCTTCGAAGTTACCGCACGCGAAATTGTAGAAGTCTACACAGGGATCGGCTGACACGTTCATATTTCGCGCTAGAATTGACGCTGAAATGGATTTAATAAAAATGAGATCAGGACTAATCATCTGTGAAATGGAATAATTAATAATTTATTAAATTATAGTGATTGGGGAAACGGTTAAATATAATATGGGAAAATTTGATTGATTAAATCACTTTGCCCTTATTGTAATAAGCATTGATATTTAATTTGATATAAAGTCGGAAAAAATGAAATGAAATGAAATTACCAGCAATTATACAGCCTTCTGTTTGGCATGTCGACGATTTTATGTAGTCTAATAAAAAAAAAACAGAAATTAATACAAAACCAATAGATTGATTTGAATTATGATTACCGTATGAACATTAACGTACCTGACCAATAGTTAATGTAAATCACCAACAAAACAACGGCAAGAATGAGCGAAACTAATAGAAATCCAATAAACAATGTCAACAATAACTTTTCTAATCTTGTGCGCGGTTTCCACCAAGACGTTCTTCTAAAACTGACCCTGAAAAGAAAAGTGTAAATAAATATTGTTTACATCACAGCTTATAAATCACAATAAATAGAAAAAACGATCCAATTAAACAAGGATTCATGGCCCACTTACATTTCGTTTGTGCAATCCCTAATTTAAATTAAAATCAGAATAAATTTCACAACTCCACTAAATACTGTACATCATTTAAAGCAGGATACTTCCTAAGTCAATGCTCTGATGTTTTACTCATTAATTCATTAAAAAAAAAATAAAAGATTTACAGATCTTCCAAGAGCACCATAAAGTGCTTCAAGTATTGCGAGAGAGTATGGAATCTAAGATTATCTCCGAACCCTAATAAACTTTAATTTATCAGCTGTTGCCTGGCACAGAAATATTAACATAAAAAACTGTTGAAACACGCATTTAATTTTTTTTATTTTTTACAAGTTAGTAATCGATCTGGCATACATTATGGTGGACCGACTTCCATAAAGTCATTCATTATTTCCAGGAATATTTTTTTCCTTTTATTTATGGATGTCAAAGGAATTACCTTGACCCTCAAGTTGTTTTCTATGGTAACCTTCTGCTTTATCGATTTATACACGCAACAAAAACTTTAAAGTGTTCATATAAAACAAAATAAATAAGATGGTCTGGAAAGTGAACGGTATCACGGTATTTACGGCATAACATGCGTATTGATTTCTTGAGGTCAATGCCAGTTAAAGTGAACACTTGTTAAGAGCAATTGAATGTTGAAAAGGGAATTTTGTGTCAAGGGGGAGATATTCATAAAACATCCTTTTCCGGTCTCCATTAATAAAGCAAAAATTGAAATTGTCAGCATAGTATTCCATATCCAGGAAAATATTTTTTACATTAGTAATAAATAAATAAATAAATAAAAAGGAGGATCTGGAAAAAGTTTTGAAGGTCAGCATTGATGATGATGATGTTGCAAAAGTGAAAAGGAATACATTTAACAGTGATATCGATATTTTTTTAAAAAATTGAAATTATTCAAGCAAAAATAGTGATAATAACTGAAATAATTAATTTGTTTCGGTATTCAAAGGTTGGGTGTTGCACAAACACATGTGTTTTATTCTGTGTTTATTTCCTATACATAAAAGAAAGGTTTGATGAATGTTGACTGGTTCAAATACTGGGAATCCCTTTTATCTAAGATACACACATAAAACGGCAGGAAAATGTTTGCAAGGTTAGTAGTGAATTTTAATGTTCTCTCTAGTCTAGTAGCAATTGGAATTAATATTAAAGGGATGCTCTTATTTGACCCATTTATGAGATAATTCTCTTAAAAAAATAATAGATATCGAATTTTTTCCTAACTATTACATGATTACTATCTCTTGAGATTCATATCCGGTTAAATTTTATTTAAAGCTATTACCAGTTGCCATAGAAATAAGAAATAAAATAAAAATATTAAAAATATTTTATTTCTTTAAATTACCGGTAATAAAAATAAATTTAACTTACTGTGGATGTGACAAAGTATGACTGAGTGTCGGTAGTGTAGTTCTTCTCTCTCCGGTCATGTTGGCCAGGTTTCTCGCCTTATACAGTAGAAATTAAAAGTTTACTCTCGAACTGTTCTCACAAACGCACATGGTTGTGGACTGAAGCCAAACCATGAGCAAAAGTGTAGGTGTACTTTTCTCTTCCGCTCAGAACCTCTGTATAGTAACGATCTGCGATATAACGATGTAGGTAATTCACCATGACAACTGTCACTCACTGTAAACGAATATTCAGTCGTGTGTATCATGCGATTGAGTAATAGGTTTTTTTCAATGTGATCGTTATCGTCACTAGTAAATTTTTTTTTTGTTTGTGTTTTAATTTGTTTGTATTTTTTATGAATTTTCTTTAACTTTTACGTCACGGTTTTTCAAGTTAGGGGTTTTTATTGATTGCCAGTCTTCGTTCCAATGACTTTTCATTTACTGGAAACGTTCAATAATTAATCTGGACGCTTAATCTAGTAACCGTGACCACTTGATGACTTGTATTCAAGACGTTATTTATTTTAGCTGCGCCTTGACATTTTTATTTTCCTGCATTGCACCATTTTAATTCAACATTATTCGCTTTTTATTTTTCCTTTAAACATTTACTGTTCAAATTTACTGTTTTATTTTTATATTTACAAGATAAATATTTTTTTAAATGACTTGGTTTTCATCCTACTTGTTTTTTGAAGGCCAGTATTACATTTCAGTGCAAAGTGCACTAAAATGTGATACACTTTATCATTTTTTGGACAATTATTGGGGTTACTAAAAGTCTTTTTAATGGTTTGCTTTAAACTTTTTATTACTTTTATTTTCTGCTACAGAATTGTGTTCAGTAAAAATGAAGGTATTGTACTTAAAGTTATAATTATCCAATATAGTAAAGTTTTCATACATGCAGATAAAAAATGGTCATTTACTAAAGATGCACTCATAACTGGTAAAGTATTAATTATAATTTTCCCCATCGATTAATTCACTCATTTTTTAATTTTTAAAAAGCGGATAAATTATTGGCCACCATAAACGATGATGTTGATCCCTGTACCGATTTTTACGAATACTCATGTGGGAGATTTACCAGTAACGTTAATTGGGCGAACCCGAGCATCACTCGTATAAACCTTAGACAACAAGAATACTTCTCTGAATTAAGAAGTATGTTCAAGTTTGATCTCGGTTCTTAATTGATAACACTTGAACTCGTAGCATTGCTTCATGCTCCAAAACAATTGGCGGAAGCGGAAGCAATTTGGAAAGCTAAAGATTTCTATACGGCCTGTATGCAAACTAGTGAGTAATTATTACCAATTATGACTACCAAATTTAATTATTTTTTATATTTAGGCAATAAAGAAAAAATTAAATCATTAAATGAATTCATCAGCAATGTTTTTGGCGGTTGGCCCTTACTAGAAAACCAGTTTTGGGACGGTAATACTAATAATTTTAACTGGTTTGATGTAAACGAGTACTTAGTTAAAGCTGGATTTGAGGATGTTGGAATTTTTGATGTTTTCGTCGAAGTTGATGGGAAACGTCAATCACGTTTAGTCGTATGCATCAGTATTTTTCATAATTATTTTATTTTTATTTAAGAAAATTGTTTTATTTTTCAGTTTGACGTCAGTAATCCGGCATTACGCACTGTTTTGAGTAAATTTAATTATACCCTGACAGATGCGGATGCATATTTAATGTCAATGGTGCCTAGAGTTGTGAAATACTTGAACGAAGACCTTGAATGTGAACAGACAGATGTGTCTCGTCTCATCAAGTTTATTCTTCAGTATTTTACAATACTCGATGAATACGATAAATCGAATAAATCGGAAACTGCAATGCATGAATACGACATTGCTGATTTAGAATCGCTCAAACCAGGGGTGAGAAAATGTGGAATAAAATTAAATTGCTGGATCTCGGATATCTAATTTTGGTATAAAATTGCAGCTTCGATGGAATAAGTTAATCGACCGTTTGCTACACAAAAGAAGGCATTTCAATGCTACTATTAACGTGAGAGGTTTCGAAACACTAGGGAAAATTATCCATCTGGTGGAAATGACTAATAAACGGTATAAGCTTTTTGTACTCACCATCAAGGACGGATGTTTTCTGTATAGTGGCTGGCTATAGTTAAAACTTGCTCTTTTTATCTCTTCCCTAACCAGAGTCGTCGCAAATTACTTAATACTGAATTTATTAACCTCGTTTTTCTTGAAAAAAGAATTATTTACGGATTTTAAAATCCGGAAAAATACGTTTTTACCCATCGATGACACGTTTCACGAAGCTGATTTACGCACTATTGACAATAAGTACTATATGAATCGAACTATAAAATGTTATGATATTGAAAGTGACAACTTTTCCTTTTTTTTTTTTTTTTTTTTACTATAATATAGAGTAATATATTGTGTCAAACACGCTGCACAAATTTCTCAGGCGATGAGATCAATGTACTTTACCAATTACTTTACAAAGCAACAGAGATTGAAAGTACACATTACCGTGAACTTTGATTTACTCCTTTTCTCACTACCTTTTCTTTGCATCAGTTGATAAATTTAGAAGCGAGCATTCGTTTAGCACATTTAGATGTTAATAATAATCTAGAAAACGAGTTAAATGATTACTCCATCGACTCTTGGAAGGCAAGTTTTCAATTTCTATACAATCCAAACTTTATTCAGGAAGTAAAAATATTTTAAATCACTTTTAGAAAAATTATACAGACAGAATCAATAAATTATCCGATGCGCAATATTTGGATGATGCGTACGAATGGGTCAGTTAAAAAAAAAAACAACTAAGATTTATAGATGAGTAACTTTTTCTGACGATGGTTTAGTTATCCAGTCATCCATCCGATCATCTGGCAAATATACTCTCTTTGAAGAGATTCAAAGCTCATTTGATGTTCAGGAACTATGGAAAAACTGTTCATTCGTAAAATAACTTTCACATTTATTATTTACAGTACAACACAGCCTGATTGTTTTTATTCGCAGTAAACGTTATACAGAACTAGTGACGGATGAATTTGAAATTTATTCTTCCGGAGATGACATGGAACTCGTTGACGACAACAGCGTAACGACGGGTGATTTAGATAATACAAGATTCATAGAGATTCCACAATATTTGCTGCAAGGCATTACATATTCCGACGAAAGAAGTTCAAGTCTTAATTATGGAATGTACGGCTTTAAAACAGCTCGAGCTCTGGTCGATAGTTTTAAAAGTTGGTTTCAACTTTACAAGAATGGGTTGGGTTATGAAGATTTTAATGTTCTTTATGTTTTATAATTTCGTAGGAAGTGACGACGCTTCACTGCACGTCTCGAGGACAGAATCGGGTTTACAAAGGCAGTTAGAAGAATTTCTCTTCCGATATCAGGAATTTAACTCATTCGTTGAGAATTTCAGAGAGTCAATTGAGAAAGATATAATGATGGATGAACATAGTTTAAAAATTGCTTACTCTGTAAGTAGTTACGGTAAATTTGAAATACTGTGATTCATATTCTAAAAAAAATGCTTTTGTATTTTCAAGGCGTACAATAATTATTGGTTAACGGAAAATGAATGGAATTATACTCTTCCCGGTTTGAATAGAACGAGTCATCAGTTGTTTTGGTTGGGATATGCAGTCGTAAGTTCAGTGAATTAATGAAAATTAATATTATAGGATGGTGAAACTGAGAATTTTTAAATTCAAATTAGATGCATTGTCATGTTTATGATGCAGAAATTATTACGTATTTAAAAAATACTTATCCTCAAAAAATTAGGTTTGTCTATGCGGTTGATGATAGTAATTTTATTAATTTAAATTTTTTTTTAAGGGTTATCAATGTATTACAAAATTTGCCAGAGTTTGCGAAAGATTATAATTGTTCTGTCAATCCTGTGATGCAGCCTGAAGAAATATAAAAGTTTGAATCAATTATAGTACCTGTTCCAGCAATGAGTTACGCAATCGACATTAATGTAAGGTCGGCATTAAAAAGTGATGTGAAGGTTTTCGAGTCATGACAGATGATTCTCATTATTTGCTCACCTTCCTCCTTGCTTACCAATTAGCAGTTAAATCGTAAATCCTAAAATAAATGAGCTGTGAGTTTTCCATATGTTTATAAAAGCCTTTATTAACGTTAATATTTATTACAGTTATTAATGTTACTGTTATTTCGAGGCAAATTTATTTATTTATTTTTTTAATATAAAACTATTCTCTTATCTGTGGAAAGCACTTTCGTAAACTTCCAAATAATCTCTCTCTTTACTCGGTCGTTTAGTTACGTTTGAAAGTCTTAAGTTCGGACTCAGTCTTCCCTCGTTTTGAAATCTCTCGTTTCTTCTTCCATTATTCGAAAATTTGGAATTATTTGCTCTTCTTTCACTCGGAAACCTGACATCAGATATTTTTCTTTCGTTAAAATTTCCAAAATTTGCATTATCCCTCTCGTTCGATGTTCTTCTTTCGTTAGAATTTCCAAAATTTGCATTATCCCTTTCGTTCGATGTTCTTCTTTCGTTAGAATTTCCAAAATTTGAATTTCCTCTCAGGTTCGACGTTCTTCTGTTCGGGTTTGAATTTGTACGTCTTGTTTCTTCGGGAAGCCTCGAAAGTAAACTTTTCCTAGTCTCATTCGGATCCCTCCTATTCGTATTTCGTCTATCATCACGCCCCCTATTATTAAAATTTCTCTCCTCGTTCAAAATCCTATCGACATTCGGAATTCTTCCTTGATGTGGAATCACTCCCGCATTCGGAAACTCGATATTCAATTCCAAAATAGGCGCCGAATTCACCTCTTCTATCGGAGTCATCTGTTTTCCATTTTTCACACCTTCGCCATTAACCTCTTGACTCTTTTTGGAATTTCCACGAATGTTGGATTGAATCTCCGCTAAATCATCCTCGTAATCAACGTCATAATCTTGAACAACTTTTTTTTGCGCACTCTTCCGTGATCCACCTTGACTCACTTTTGACCTGGAAACCTCTGGGCGTGGTGTGGGTGGTGGCGGCGGAGCAGGTGGCGGAACCTCGATATCATCTCCAGAAGGATTGTATCCAGTCGCACCAGCTGAGTACTCTACTTCTCGGATCGCGCCCTTGGCATCGATGTAACCGTACTTGCCTCTGGTGCGCCCATTTATGTCTCGCGTTTCCACGCGATAAGATCCATCTTCACTTTCGTAACCGAACGTGTAAGAACCATCTTCATTCATCTCGTTGATTTGCTTCAGTATTAAAGGTAATGGTTCGAAACTTTTTTTTGCTTCTTCCTTTCTTTTGCTCGGTGGTGCCGGAACTCTGCGGTTTTGTTTTTGAGGTGGTTTTTGATTTGCGACAATAAAATCATCTTCGTATTCGAAGTTTTGTCTCTGGTTTTTCCTTTGTGGTCCTGGGAAATCGTCTTCGTATTCATCAAAGAAGCTTTGCCCTGCCGTGAAGCCCAAAATGGAAATGCAGACGAAAATCTGTAATAAAATAAAGAAAAATTGAGGATTATCGATGATCAGATTGATCAGTGAGAATCTTTCACTCACCAAACAACTCTTCATTTCGGTATCTTGAAAAATGTGAGGAATCGCTTCATAATTTCGTCTTTATTTATACTGATCGCAACAGTTTAAGGACATCCTCTTTTGAGGTTAACTTCTATTTTTCAATTTTTTTAATTTTTGAACTCCTTTACATTAAAGGATTTTAATCTTTTAATGTAGAACAGGGTGAAATTTTTTTAAGGTTACACCTTATTCATAGGCAATTGTCCTGTAGCCATATATTTTTATTTTTTATTTACGTATTTAAAAGTATAAAAAGATCAATTTTTTTTTAATTTATAAATGAAAGGCAGTGATTAATAGCAGGTTGCATCGATGCGAGTATACTAAAAGATGTAATATAAAAAAATCACAGTTGAAGAATGAGTTTTGTTACGTGAACACTTCAATTTCATCCGTGGAGTAGTTTTTCTGATATTGAAAAAAAAAACTGAGTGTCATTTATGGAATTTGTTGTTTTAAAGTGTCAGATTTTTACCTTTCACTTGTGGCACGGAACAAACTACTGATCCAGCCGAGCACAGACTAAAAGGGAGTGGTGATGAGAAAAAAAAAACAATTACAAGGCAATCACGTAGTTTTAATGCCATTGAAATTAAGAGTGCCATAAAAATAAAAGTTAATTACCAACTAGTAAAATGCATTCCCTTCAGAAACTCTTCAATGTCGCCGTACTGCTCAGTTGTCAAAAAACACCCACCGGGCAAGTAAACTGACATTATGATAATTATGTTATAATTACAGTAATGGATCATCACATTTAAATTCTACTTACCAATTTCATTTTTGTCAGCTGATAATTTAATATCCGTTTGTGAATCTTCCACCGAAGGAAAAAATGGATCTGATAAATAAATTATAAAAAATGTTGTTTTAGTAATTTTTAGAAAATTGTATTAGAGACTTTGCGTTTTCTCGTACGACAAAATAAATTATCGTTTTACAAAACTGGGATTTACGACAATGGGTGGTATGAATAAAAAGGAGCAAATGCTCCGAAATTTTGAACAAAGATCTTAAGCAAATGGTTTTTGGTCCATTATAAATTAGCATTTGCTACCATAGCAAGGATTTTTCCTCTTTTTTGATAGCATTTGCTTAAATTTGAAGTAAAATCTTTCGAAAAAAGTAATTTAAGCTACAATTTTGAAGTAAATGCTTCAATTTTTTAAAGCGATTAAATTAGTAACTTCAAAAAATTGAATCATTTGTTTTATAATTGTAGCTTGCTTAAACTTGTAAGTACGGTAAATACGGTAATTTTTAAGCAAATAATGCTATCAAAACAGAAGAAAAACCTTTGTTGTAGTAGCAAATGCTTATTTTTATTAGAGAAAACCATTTGCTTAAAATCTTTAATCTTACATTTCAGAGCATTTGCTCCTTTTTTTTCCTATCACCCATTTAATTATCGAGAAATTTTTTTTTCTCACAAAAAATATTACGTAAGTCTCGTATTTTTATTTTGTTTTATGAGAAAATTCAAAGTGTCTATTGTATTAAAATCTCAGCAATATTGACCTTTTTCCACATACTGCAAATCAACACAAACACCTTTGTTTGGAATTGCTCTCAAGGGGTCGCCTTTGTCTAAAATTTGGCAAATCTGTCCAGAAGGACAAAGATGTTTGGCATTCTTCGCCGAAGTAGTACATTCTAATTTGTTATTTAACAAAATAAAATAACATTATTTCTAAAATTACATAATCGTTTTTCTACATTCCTTACCAATTTCCGGCTCATCTCCATTGGATTCAAAACTGACTGCAAAAGACAATAAGTCGTTAAACTGCTATTTAAACTCGCATAAATTATTAATAACATTAATTCATTTAATTTTGCTGCTCATAAAAGGTCTGTTAAACCTTGTGTCGAAAGAAAAATTAATGGATCACCCTTTAAAAAATCTATTATTCTATTTCTCAAGTGTTAAAGGTGAAGTTCAAAGCCGTTTGCCTTGAAAAAGGCTGACAGCTGACAAGCAGACGAATATACTTTCCAAGTGGAATTTTATATCTTAACATATTGTACCAATTTGCTCAGCTTAACGTAAACTGTCTGTCAAAAAAAGGAAACGGTTTGTTTACATAGACAGATCATGTCTCAGCAACCAGTCATCAGTTGTAGATCTGGAAATACACTTTGAAAAAAACACTTACCCGGAATTTTTCTGAGATCATCTGTTCCGTGGAGTGCTAAAAATAAACAAACCATTGAAATGCCAATAGGTGATGGAAACAATCCATCAAATTCACCTGATTGTGTTACTTCGATGGCAGTGCAAGTGTGCACACAACCGTTGAAACAGCAATATTCATTTGGTTCTGCGCATATGGCGGTTGAAGTACAAAAAGGTTTATTGCAGTTTTCCAGATTTGTGACATTTTGAATCACAGGAGGACAAAAATCAAGTAGAGAAATGTATGTCTCTTTCTTCTGGGTTAATTGGAATGTTGTTCTGTGACCCTATTGCAAGAAAGAATGAGAAATTACGGATGGATATAAATCTGTCCCACAAATCTTGTTTAATGAAGACACTAAATTTGAATTAATTGTGTTTGTAACCTCCTGTTATACATTCAAGCACGATTGTAGTGTCTAATTCTCAAGTCAGCAATGACCTACTTAAGCCCTTTTGGACAAAATGAGTGTCTCATCCTCATTCACACTACTATCTTGGCATCAACGAGATGATTTATGGGCTGGTAAAAGGGGCAGAGCATGGTCTGTGGGACTTTTTATCTCGAGTTTCAAATTTTCTATGGACATTATGGTATCTATTTTTAAATTTATTGTAAAAAAATAAATCTTTTATAAAACTAAGTCAGTTATTTTATTTTATTAACACATTTAACAGATAAGGTAGTGTTAAGAAAATTAGTAATTTCAGTACAAACAGGTGTATACAAGTAGTTTGATGAGAAATTCAAGGTCAAAAAATCATTTATTTTTGGGTGGGTCACCACATCAATAAAATACTCAAAACAAGTTTAGGAACAACCATATAAGTGTGCACTTAACGACTGATTAACATACACTGAATAGTAAAACAGGCTATAAACTAGTAAAAAAAATTGTTTAAGCAATTAGTTCAACAATGTTAGTGTTTAGTTTGAAGGTTTAGTTAATATTTGTTGACAAACAGGTGTAGAATTACAGAAATTATTAATTAAAGGAGACACTGATGAAAACATCTGGTAATTAGATTATAATTTCAAATTGGGCAAAACTAGCAACTAGTAAAATAATAATTTACAAACATTAGTCGAATTGAATCAGTTTTAGGTTAATAGGACATAGAAATTACTGTGAAAAAACCATGTCCCCATTTAATGCGGTGATAAATCCTATTAAAATTAAAACGATACGACTTACCTCTTGATTATCAGCCAAAACAAGTGTAAAACACACAATAAATACGAGTCGTAAACGGCAATTCACCCTTAAAGCTTTCATTTCCAAGGAGTGTCTTCTGTAACACCCACAAGTTTCAAACTTCACATCTTTGCACGGCTTCTCCACATGGTCTGGTAGAAAACTTGAGTACTGGGGTCCTGCACTTCTGCATCATGTGACCTAATGAATCCTGGTGTTGCTAAGCAACTAGTAGTTTTGGCTCTATATAATTTTCAAACTTGTTTTCTTCATAAATTTTTTCTCTTACCCTTTAAGGTGCGATTAAATAAGTATTTTTTAGTTATAAAATTTATCTTATCGTTTATTACTTATCACAAAAAAATTGTCAAGAAGAAAATTTGAAAATGATTTAAATGGAAACCTGTTATGAAAACTGATACAAACTGACTGATGGCAGTGATTATGATATGAAAATATTGCATCGATATTTTTATAAGTGGTGTATAATTAAGTTTTGGAAAGAATCACCAGGCGTCACATTTGTCTGTTGCATTCGAGAGGCACTTGAAATCATGCGAGAAGTTTTTATCATTACCCAATGGCAAAGTTACCCTGAAATCGGAACAAAAAAATTGTTTTTGGTAACCTAATAAGGGTGCATTCTTTCCATAATTGACGAATGAGTCACCTTAAGTAGTTTAAGTCTGAATCCTTATCAAATGGACTCAATTTCGTGCAAAACATCTGTTGGGGGAATGAAAAAGAATTTAAATTTAAGAAAATAATAAAAACACTAGTGTTGACAACTTACATTAGCGTAGCTGATCCAGAACAGTTGGTTTGTGTTGAAGTTTTCTCCTGGTAAAGGCTTTTCACTCGAGTGTTTATCACACCATAACTTATACGCCTATTTACAGTACAGAGTAAGACAATTCACCTGCAATTGTGTCAAGTGTAGGTAATTTGATATGATACCGAGTAAGCGATGTCTATTCCCCTGATGTAATTCAAACCCTCCTTTGCTATGTCTGGATTACTGGGAAACTAATCAATAATCTATCATTATAATTTCAGATTTAAAATCATGAATATTTTTTTACTTACCTTGTGCTGCTTATTAAGGCAAGCGAATTTATCTCTCAAATCACTTCCTGAAAGTGAGTTGTACAATTAAATATTTAAATTTTAATATTTTAATTGGGGCAAAAAAGTCTTGACCTTGTGATTTTGAAATTAGTTTTGATAGTTCCTTGGCTATCAACACTCCCACACTTCCAAAATTCATGAACATTGGTTTTTTAGTCACTTGAAAAACTTCTTGAATCATGACAATTGGAACATCTGTTTGAAATATTAGGGATTAATGTATTATGTAGAGTCTAACCTTGGTTTACTACCTACACAAAGTGTTGGTGAGGTCCAGGTAAAAGACTTCAAGGGCAATGGATGCTCCTCCGTTTTGATCCCAACTGTGCAAAAGGGTGTTATTATCGTATCATTTTTGTTTGAACTTCAATTATACGAGTTACTGAACTCTCACTTGTTTGCAATGCTCTTTCCGTGTTGTGCATTTTTGATGCTTTTGTCGAAATAATGTTTTTTTATTTTTTGAAAATTTGAAAAAAATTCGTCCTTGCGAAAATGAAGCTAGAAATGGAATGTTAACGAAGTAATAAACTTTATTCGTTGTTGGGAGGAGGGATGCTAATGGTTTTGAAAATTCTTTCTCCTGAAATTCTTATATCCTGTTATCTAAATCTGTGGGTTTAGGATAGGATCGAGTCTGGGTTGTTGACTCGCAAACGAGTAGGGTTTTGACCCAACATTTTTAATGGAATTGAATGTCAAGAATTTAATAAAAAATACAATTTAATTCCAGGAATTTAGTATCAAATTTCAAATATACAAATATAAACTGATGGTCACTGAAATCTTCAAGCTGTGCAGCCATGACGCATGAGTAAGTTGGAAGTGAGAGATTTCAAATTTTATCACTAGGGGTCGGAACTGTCACATTGCATCAACAAGGAGTAAGATCATAAACATCAATCAAGTTTCAGGCATACCATCGTGTTATAGTGAAATTGCTGCAGTCAACATGGAGATTTTTGTGACCATTGGTGTACAATCATGCTCTTCATTTGGCAGTGGGTCATGTCATTCCAAAGTGGTGGAGGAACAAATTTACATGTAAATTTATGAATTGTAAATAAATGACAACATAAGCAATTAACTAAAAATGATGTTTAAGAAAGTTAACTTGCTAAACATTAGTTTTATGTAATTGTTTATATCAAAATGTGATGGGACATTTTGTGTGATCATTGATTGCACCGTAATTGCAATAATGTCACATTGGGTTTTGGGTCTGTTCACAGTAAATTTAAGGTCTGCTATATTGGGTGTGGATTAATGTCATAGTTCCTTTGATAAGCAAAATTAGACAGGAGTTTAAAGGCTCTAACCCATTAGCATCCCTAATTGTGAGTACTTACAGTGTAATACAAGTTTTCAATAAGAGTAAAATTAGTCAACTCTGTTGGGTAGCCAATAAAAAAATTCACATCTGCAAGCTGTAAAGCAAAATAATGAATAGAAAATACTTTTCACAAAACCAACTATAGTAACTTTACCTTTTGTTTCATGGAATGTTTTGTCGTGTAATCCAAATTGGTATAATCGATCGAAAGAAAATAAGCTAATCGAATCAGAGTAGCTATTTCTTTAACCATTTCTTTTGCCCCGTCATTGACATATTTAAGCAAATAAAAGGCACCGAGTGGAACTGAAAAATATTTCATAGAAATGTCCAAGCAATAATGCTGCCTAGGTTCGGCAGTCGAACTGCTCCCAACCACATTGATGACATTTTGATTCAATAAGGGAGCCAAGTTCCAGATGGTTCTGGCGGCAGCATAATTTGCTAATGTTCTGTAATGAAAATTAGAAAATATCATTTATCAACATCAAATAAAGCAGATCTCACACATACGACTCACCTAGGGTCAGTTTTTTCAAGCAGTTGAGCAAATTTGGGGAGAAATGCAGGCGAGTCCACAAATATAGTGTCTCTGTAGTTAATGGTGTAAGGCAGAAAAGCACTCAAGTATGTTCGCCAATCAACCTTAAATAATTACATTAATTTAACTTTAATTTAATTGGTTAAAGATGAGTCACGGTAATGTAATGTCTTTGTGGGAAACAATCGTACTTGAGGAACCGAATTCTGTAACTGGCTGATGTTCATCTGTACGATTCTTTGATGATTTAAATTGAAACTACTCCAATATTCCTATCAATTGAATTAATCAGTAACCAAATTTTACATTTTTTGGAACAAAATTACTCACATGTTTCGCTACGGATTCAAAATAATAAACGTATCGCATTTCATCGTGAGCCGTGTCGTTGTCGGCACCGAACAAAACAGCCAACTTAACTAGTTTTTGGTAATAATCTTCGTGTTTTGATTCGTCAGTGATCGATGTCAAACCCAAATTAGCGGATGCTAGCTATCGATATATTGAAAGTTAACCATCGAACTTTAAAAAGATGATTTTGAGTGTTGATACTTACTCCCAAACTCAGTTTTAGCCCATCATTTCCATTGTCGAATGCTATTCTTGGCTCGAAAAAGAAATTCACAGATACATTTGCCACTCTATATTTATTGGCTAATTCTTGCCAGGTGTTTCTTTCGTATCTCCACTTTGACTTAAGTACTACAGGCCAACCACCGACTAAATCGAGAATTTTTTGCATCGGGCGAAGACCCAGAGCTTCGATTTTGTCTGTCGAAAATAAAAATTTGTCAATTAATGATTAATGAATAACAAAAAAAATTATATTTACCTGTTTGAATACATGATTGGTAAAATACTTTCATTTTCTCGATGGTTTTTGGCTCGTTTCTTATCACTGGAGCTTTTATTAACTCTAAAAATAATATATCCAAAATTTATTTACATTTTTATTGATGTATTTATTTACCTTGTAACTTTTTTTGAGCATCTGTTATTAATGAATCAAAGAAGCCTTTATTTTGCACATTTTTTTTCTTCATAAAACCCCCACAAGAAAACTTATGAAAATCATCACAGGGGTCATGTTTAAAGTCACCATTTTCCGCTATTACGCTCGCTGTAAACACATGTCAGAAAAAAATCCAGTTAGCAAGGTCGTTTGAGTTTTAAGTACATGTATTTATTTTTTCATACCTGCTCTCAGGCAATTTGAACTCATGCACAGTAAAGAAGAACTTTCAATACTCTGGTTCAGAGCTATAAATAATAAAAATTCCAAAAGTAAATAAACACAAATGTAAAAAAGAAAAATTTATGTAGTACATACCTAAATATTCTGTGGATTTGTTCCCTCTAGCCACCATGAGACTCAATTCAGCAGCCAAAACAGCACAAGCACACAGCAAAAGTATTGCCAATAATCCAAATATCCACTCGGTGCTGCTTCGTTTTCTAAACAAAAGAAAATTACGATTATAAACACATCCAACGTTACTTTATAAAAGGAAATCCTACAGCCTTTCCACAACAACAACTTTTTCTTTAACTGGAGAAGTTTCTGTGTTGTTCTCTGCTTCGTTAGCTACAGGATCACCTTCAGGTTCGACCTCTTCACCTGTCTCGTCTTTTGGTAGTAAAGTCATTGCACTGATCGTTTTGTTGTGTCGAAACAGCACACAAACACATTTCATGTTGTTATTACCAGTGCCATAAGCTTATGTTACATCCCACAGTAGTCTGCTGTCAAACAAAAACACTTGCTTAATATTCAACGGCTACAATCTTGAGTTACATGTGTTTTTTGATTAATTTATCAACCTTGAAGAGTTCGGTTACATAACTTGGTACATCAAGGCGCGCGATATGGTGTGAATTATAAAATATACTAAAAATAATTCTGTGTGTGTAAAAATTAAAAGAAACGAAAATAAAGCGGGGAGAGTGGAGACAGGAAACACATGGGAATGTTTTATTTTTTGCTCTTATTAAAGATAATTAAAGTTACAGTGAACTAATAACCGCAGAAATTTGATTAACGATATTGATTAGTATTTAAAATAAGTCACATTCTTTACTGTTGTTAGTGTTTTAAGGAAATTACGTAAAGTTAGGAATTGGATACGGCCGAATAGCATTAAAAGTGATACACTCGATTACAGTGACGAAATATCTTCTCCTTTACATGAGTTTAATTAAGAGTAATAATTTTTCTAAATTTTTTTATATTTGATGTAAGAAAAGTGTTTGAATTAAATATGATTTTCGTCACTTTCCGAAAGTACAGTAGAAATTGATGTGTTTCACGTCATAATTTTAAAATATATGTTTATCTCCGTTGTTTTGACTCAACTTTTACTATGATGCATGGAAAAGTTGAAATAATTTAATTAGTACGGTACTTAAAATACTAACTAACTTTCCTGCAATGTTTGCGCAGCAACTTTTCATGTCATTTAATGAGGCAATTCATTTCATTGTCATCAATTTGTCTGAAAATTAATAGTTTTGGCTTACTTAAGGATATAAATTTTATTACATTTTCTGTACTGTACAACAATTACTCTACAATAATACGAGAATATAAAATTAAATAACACTCATACGTTAAAAATAATTACGGGTGTTTACGCTTAGAAAGGGCGTAACTAATAAGAAATTGAAGACTTTCAAAAAATGTTAAAACTGAAAATCCCAATCCTATGGATAAAATACCACCGACATCGCAAACGAATTTAATTAGGGAATAAATATAAACTTCTTGAATTATTTCAAAGAGACTTTTCGAAAAGAAGAAGTGCATAAATGTGAAGAATTCTCGCCGAGGTTCGATGAAGTCGTTATATTCATAGATCAGATCGGTGCAAGATGGTAAACAGTTACAACTTCTATGCGGG
>JAQFZO010000505.1:0-23852 GCA_034695885.1 Geophilus flavus
CATTTGCACCGTTTGGCACCCTCTTTTTTTAACAGTGTATGTGCTGTGCTCATTTACATTATTGGCTGATTCCGTATGACGTAAATGACGTGATATGGTATTTGCCAATGACGTGAATAATCGCACAATCGCAAAATCGTTTTTATTTTTGAACCTCCAATTGCAACTTACACAATGAAATATCAAGGCAATGGAGGTTTATTTGAGATTTGTGATGTCATGTTTCGTCATATTTCAATTCCACCTTTTAATATGACCCACCCACTTTGAGAAACATTACTGTTTACACATAAACCACTTTCTAAATCTTTAAAAAAAAATGGCAGATCTTCTACAACTAAGTTGTAGAAGATTAGCCATTTTGTTTAAAGATGTATAACAGCGGTTTAAGTGTGAACAGTAATGTTTCTCAAATTGGGCAAAAAAAGTGTTTGCGACCCTCGGTACAGGGATATACGGACTCACATGACGAGGAAATTCATAATCATCTTACCCCATGCAGTTAGGTTAGGCTTAGTTTTTGACCGATTACCTGCA
Source organism: Geophilus flavus (assembly GCA_034695885.1). Classification (NCBI taxonomy): domain Eukaryota; kingdom Metazoa; phylum Arthropoda; class Chilopoda; order Geophilomorpha; family Geophilidae; genus Geophilus; species Geophilus flavus. Next base: position 538 of record JAQFZO010000505.1, read on the forward strand.
GTAAGTTATCAACCCAACTTTAAAAACTACGGTAACACCCACTACCACTATTGAACTTTTTCCACTTTTTATGAGATTTATGCGCAAGTATCGGTAAACAGACTGTAGTTGCATTCAATCTTGAGAAGTACAAAGTGACTTTTGTCACTTTTAGTGTCACAACTTCTATCATTAAGTCACATCATGTCACATTTTCTCAAAATTGAAGGCAACGATTGTTCTTACCATATATGTACATGACAGCAAACACTTCACACAGTGCGAGGAATAGTAATGTGTTTTCGAGAGCAAATGTATCGAGAAAATCGACAACATAAAATCCTCCCTTGAAAAGAATTGAAGTAAATTAGGGAAAACGACAAAATGTAGTGTACGTATACCGACTTACACTTGTTGCCATCGGTACGCTTAAAAGAAATAAACAAATAAAGCATACGATTCGTACTTTTCCTACGTGGTTTCTAAATACAGTAATTTCTTCGTAGATTATGGTGATTAATGTGTCGACGAAGACTGCCTGCAGCATTGTTTAAAAGAATATATTGCTGGAATTAGTTTTAAACTCTCGTAGTTTACACAATATAGGACAATGTTGGGTTTTGTCATGCAGTTGATAATGCGCATGTGAGGGCATCCACCAATCACTGCATCTGATTGCAGTTGACGTTGACTCTTATGTAGTACAGTTCACACGAATGCATCCAGACACATGTACAATCGCATTGTCGTGACAGTATGTGTTGATGATTCAATTGTCAATGTTCTACGTTTTGGGTTTGACAGGTCCTGCATAGCCATAGCAACCGCTGGATACTTAAATATGGGGATTAATTATTTTACCCCCTAATTCCCTGACTTTTCCCACCCCTGACTTTCCCCCTTAAAAATCTTTCTTTACCCCCAAAATTACTGACTTTTCCCCCACCGGCAAAATACAAAAAGACCTCGAAAAGTACACCATTTTTCACGTTTTATGGTGATAAAACAAATTTTTAAGTTTTACGTTTTCACGTTTTTTGATGCAAAAACAGATTTTTTACAGATTTTTACGTCAATAGCCAATTATTTGTGGAATGACTATTTTTACGACCGCCAAAACACTTAAATATATATACTACTATACAAGTATAGTATGATTAAAAAGTAGCAAATGCTCCGACATTATAAATAAAAATTTCAAGCAAATGGTTTTTGTTCCATTAAAAATTAGAATTTGCTACTACAGCAAAGGTTTTTCATTTGTTTTGAACGTTATTTGCTTAAAATTGAAGTAAATACAGTACTTTCCAGTTTAAGCAAGCAACAATTTTGGAGTAGGTACGGTAAATGCTTCAATTTTTTGAACTAAATGATTTTGTACCTCCAAAAAATTGAAGCATTTACTCCAAAACTGTTGCTTGCTAAAACTTGAAAGTACTGTATTTACTTTAATTTTAAGAAAATAATGCTCAAAACAAAAGCAAAACCTTTCTGTAGTTGCAAATGCTAATTTTTAATGGAACAAAAACCATTTGCTTGAAATTTTTATTTATAATTTTGGAGCATTTGCTACTTTTTAATCATACCACCCATTAGGCGGTGTGATAAAAGGAATGAATAACTTTTCCTTGTTTTTGAAGCAAATGCTCTCAAGTGTATGAATAAAAATTTTAGGCAAATGTTTGCTATATTAAAAATTAGCATTTGCTTTTCAGCTTTACTTTAATCATACGGCAGAATCATTTTTCAACACATTTTTATATTTCAACTATAACCAAAGAATATCCCAGATGATTCAATTTAATATTTTACATTCACTAAATGGAACTTCCATTTCTTCAGTTCAACTCAGATCTCTAATGATCACACATGCAGTAGTTGTAACATGAGTTTCACTAGTTTCTAGAATGTGTAAAACTCATTGATGTTATCTGAGAGTAAAATTTCAACAAAGTCACCAGATTTATGAGATTGTTGAGTTGAGGGTATCATTCATTTCCTGTAAACTTTTTTATTTTTATTTCAACACCTGTTTTTACAATTCCGACACAAAATTGTAATTGTTTAAAAATATATAAAAATATTCTTATGATAATTGGTTAAATTTTAACTTTTAATACAAACTACAATGCATTGTAGGAAAATTTATAACTAGTTTATTTATTGGTATTTTTCATGAACAACAACTGACAAATCCCCTTGCAAAAGGTGTCCTTTTGTCCACCCTTGACCACTGCCCCACCTTTCACTAAAAGGTATCCAGTTTCAGGCAACCAGTGAACCTTTAAGGTAGAAATATTTAAACCAATAAAATTAAAAAATTATTTATTTTATCTTTTCCCTTGCAGATTTGATTAATTCCAACTCAGAAATATTTGATTTGTAATTGTTTACATTTGTGTGGAAAACATTTTCAATTTGATTTTGTTATAATTCAAATGTGGAATTAAATAAATGTAAGAAATGATAATAAAATTCCATTCATTCTTTTTATTTCAAACTCTAATTATATGCAAAGTAAATGAGTCTGGTCAAAAGAAACATACATCAAAGAATTGAATAAATTCAATGAACTTTTTTTTTTATTTTTAAATTTTTGACATTTTTTTTTTACTGTTTGGAATTGCTCAGAGTGAGTGTGAAAGTTGGGGAATATTTGTGAATTTTTGTTGATTTTTGAGTTAAAACTAGAATATGTGATTTGCTTTAATGTGTTGAAGTGAGTTTAAATGTTAAACGATTTTCCCAAGGATCATCAAAAGAGTTTAGTTACATAAACATCAACATCAATAATTTCAAGTTGCTTGCTGATTTTCTGCAGTTTGTTGATGGGAAAAACTGCAATTATTGGTTTAATAAAATCTCTGGAAGTCTAAATTTCCAAGTTTTTCTTGATAATTACCTTAAGAATACTTTTTAAAAATTTTTTTTTGTTGAGTATAAAAATCACTGCAATGTGATGTGACATAATTTGTAAAAATGTAAACTTTCACAACATAATTTGCAATTTTTTCTTTAAAAAACTGAAATATGAGTCAATAAATACAAACTTTTTGTTTTCTTACATTTTACCTCATAAAATATGCAAATGAGCAAAGAAAATGACTTTAAAACCCATCAAAACCACTAAAAAAGAAAAAAAATACAGATGATGGGTTGAAAAAAATCCTTTGAACCCCCAAAACAAACCGCAAAAACCAAAAAACCAAACTGGCACTTCATAATTCCACACATACACACACATGAAAATACATAGAAAAAAAAAACAAATTGCTCAAGTTCATTCACACAATTAAATTTAAAAAAAAAAAAAAAAAAAACCCTTTCTATGCCCCAAAAAATCACCCACAGCCGTCAATGGCAACAATCATCCACGCATCATCCAACAACACACAAGAAATGAACAAAATTTCACCCGAAAAATCAGTGAGAACGCAAGAATCAAAGCAAAACAACACTTGCGTTTTTAATAACCATCCCACGTTTTATGTCGGCCATATTGACGAGCGTAGAAAAACACTTGCGACTGGTGCCAAAATCAAAAAACTCAATCATCAATTTAAACCATGTTTCGCTTACCGTTTATAAACCAGATGATTAATACTAATGTAAGCTGACAGGAGAGAAGAACGATTCTGGACGCCATAAATCCATTCACATCGGTCAAGAAATTGATTGGAATAATTCCGTGATCGTCTTCAAACAACCTCGTGCGTATGAATACAACTCGCGCCGCATCACTCACAAACACCATCAACTTACACGTGGGTCACGTGACTAATTACTATGGGTGTTTGCTGCCTTTTTTGCCCTTTTCCCACTGATTAAAGTCGATTAAAGGAGGTTTGGGGGCCGTTTGGTGATGGAAGTTGGAATTTTTTCCCATTCTGACGACGGGGTTTTAGTGCGGGAATGTTTTTCATCATTTTGTTTACGTCGTTGTTGTGTTTATGTAGGGAAGGGCAGGCGCGATGGGAAGAGCGTGTGTAGAAGGTCAACGAAGCGAAGGTTTCCCGTTCCCGCGGAAAATAATTTGTCATTGTCATGGCAATCGATATGGACTAAAATAAAATAGTGGTTGTGATCGATCACTTATTGCGATTAGAAATGGGTTGGGGATTCGATTTCGGGTTAAATGGCGGCTGCGGCGTGGTTGGGTTTGTTTACAGTGGGGTAAAATAATTGTTTTAGGGGGAATTTGGCGGTTTTTCTGCGGGGAACTTGGGGAGGATGTTGAGTAATGTTGGGGTTGGGGGTTTTTTAAGTGGGGTGGTAAAGTTTTGGGGAATTCTTGGCGTTTTTGCTGTTTTTGCAAGTTTTTGTGTAACTCAAAGTGAGTTACACTGATTTTTGTATGATTTGGGTTGGTTTTAAGGGTTTAGGGAAAGGTTATGATATGACATGAAAAATTGCATGAATTTTTGCAGATTTGTTGGGTTTTTGCGTTGATTTACAGTTTTTGTACATAAAAATGTAATTTTAAAACTGTAAAAAGTGCTTTTTCTTGTAAATAAAGAAGTATTTCCAGCAAATTGACTCACATTTTCTTTTGTTGCCTGTAAATGTACATTGTACACGGTATAAACTGCATTACCCATAAACAAAGTATAAATTGTCAGCAATCTTCAAATATTGCTGTTTTCTCTACCAAAAAATCAGAAAATAAACAAAACTTTATATAAAAATAGTATTTCCTGTAAATTTACACCATTTTACAAGAAAACACACCACAAAACATCATAAAACACCAGTAAAATACATTTTGTAACACTCACACTAAAATCTATTTCAATAAATCTCATACAACTTGTTTTTTTCACATCTTATAACTTCATAAAATTGAATCCACCTCGCCTCTAAAGGGATATTGCATTCAATAAAAGGGTATCAACTGCCCACTGGTCAGTTGAGGTAATCTTAAGAGGGATTTCAGTGGGCTTGCTTTTCAAAATGAATGTTTTCTCCCCTCTTGGCCTTGAGGAAAAAGGGGGTTAGTTTCTTCCTTTCTTCTTGACCCCAATGTCCAGTTTTCAAGCTGGAGCAAAGGGGGGAGCAGAAGGGAGGGGCAGTTTGGCCACTAACCACCCTATCTGGACTGACCATAACTCCCATAATGCAAGAGTATAACTCAACTCACACCTGCGAGCAAAAAGCTGGTTGTAAAAAGAGTAGGTGGCTGCGCCCTCTGGTTGTTGTTTACTACACACAAACAACCATTGGTCATTTCAATGGGGTAAGTACATTTCATGGAAATAGGTGTATATGGTTGTTTCAATTGCAGTCCATTTGGAGAAAGGAGTTTAGAATGGAAGATTATTATCTGTAAATAAAGTGCCTGGCTGTCCAGATAAGGCTGTGATGTTGAGGTAGTGGAGAATTAACATTCAATAAATGTCTTTTCCCCAAGTTAATTAATGTTGTGACAACAGTTATTGTGGTACAGTGGTGTGTGATGCATTGGGAATTAAGACGTTTGAATTTGCATGTGGTTTTTGATAAATTATTCATGGTTTTATCAACAGGTTAGAGGTCAATTTTAGTGGTGTTAATGAAGTTCCTTGTGGGCTATTAGTTCTGATGTAAGTCTTTTAGTATGCGCTGTGACATATGATTTGAGGTTCAAGTGGCTCTTCAAATAGTTTGTTCTGACACTCAAATGCATGGAGAAGATGTATTTCGATTTAAAGTTGTAATTTAATAGTTGGAGTTGGAATGACCCTGGTAAAATGTCTGCAGATTATATGAAATAAAAAATTGCATGTTCTGGCCTCTTTTGAAGACATTCTGCAGAACCAAAGATATTTTTAGTCTTTACAAGTAACTATTAAAGATTTATATGTTAAATCAAAAAATCTGCAATAAACTACAGATTTTCTGCAGTTTCCAAAAATATCTGCTGATAATATGCTGATTGAGTTGAAATCTGCAAGAGAAGGATTGAAGTCCTTTTTTTTTACTGAGACAAGCAAAGATTTTCTACAGTAACACAATTTTTTTCTTTTTTTAATGTTAGATGCCACCATCAATTGCTAATGCATCAGTGTGTTAGATCAAATAAATATATGATTAGTGTCTCTGATGGTCCTTTGTATTTAATGTCAGCTCTTTTAAAAGCTTTTAAGGAAAAGAGTTCATCAAATTTTCACATGTTTTACTTCATGGTAATTGGGTTGGTATGTGCAGAATTTACTTCATATAGAACCAGGGTCTGATAGAACTAAAGAAAAACTATTTTCAAATAGTTTTTTCCACTTAATTTCTTATAAATTTCTTGTAAAATTTTAAAAATACATAATAAAATTGATTTTTGACAACTTTTTCACCCTACCGTAATCATTTATATTTATAGCTGCATAAATGATTATAGTTATCATATTTAAAAATACTTCACATTCATTATCATTAATTAAACATTGATAAATGAAGTAAACACCCCAAAACCAAAAACCAAAATCCAAAATTCAAAAACCCTTTGAAATATCTTTAAATATTAAAATTCAAAACAAATTTATATATTAACATTCATAAGAGTTATTTTAGTCACAAATAAATACATAATACATCATTTTATATCTTATCAATTTTTTTTTGTTTGCTGTGTGGGCCAAGTTCAAGGATAAAGTGCAAAATAATCAGCAAATTAATACTTAGGCTATGAGCAGAAAGAAAAAAATGATTGGATTGTAAGTGTGTGGGGTAAAAGTAAAAGGTAATTGCCACTTGATTAGATCCAATTGAGTGAATGAAGCAAAATGTTATTTTCTTTTGCTATTAAAAACACAGTTGACATCATTGTTGACCTTGAAAAGCTTTACTCAGTGTTATGATAATGTGAAAGGGGTCTCATGGGTTCTTTTCAGTGCATTAGACATTCCAGGGTCAAATAGTTGGCCATTATTATGCATTCTTCAGTTTGATGTTCATATTTTGAATTTTTGCTGATTAATTGAATAGAAATTTTCAATTATATCTGAATGGAGGTTTAAAAACTCTCCCAAAAGAAAAAAAATCCAGAAAAAGAAAATAAAAATTTTGTTTTTTTATGGGTGATTTATGATGAGTTAAACTGCTGACGTCATCTGGATGACAATTGACAAAATTGTGTTTAATGTTTTGAATAATGCAGTAAAAATAGCTGCTGATTGTAAATAAGATATCAAACGACCATGATTTTGATAATCTTGCAGGTTTTGTTTTTAAAAGCCTTTTTGAATTACACAATTTAATGGGATAGTTAAATCTTTTAAGTTGGACATAAAACACATAAAGATAGCCTTATGTAAAAGCTGTGAAAATTATGATTGTTTTCTTGTTTTGCCACCAGATGGCGATATTGCACATACTGTAATAGATAAGATCATTGTGCTACCATGTGATGTTTGTCTGCAAGTTGCTCATCTGCAACATGACAACAAAGAGTTTAATGATTAGAAATTTTGTCTGACTTAATCCTTTAAGTAGAAGCTTAAAAACAATGTAGCCCTAAAAATTTCTAAACTTTGTCCATTATGAAAAGTCAATTTTTTGAAACACAAAAATGTTATGATATAACTTAGAACTATGCATACAAAGCAAGTTACTATTCTCGTAGATGACACGAAAGTTACATTTGTAAAATGTAAACAATTTTATCAAGAGCTTAATACTGCAAATATTAATAAATATTTTTTTCTTTCAAATACATACGTCCCTAAATCCTAAATCCTATCCTAAATTTTGACCTTTAAAAAATATATGTAAATTTAAGTTTCATTTTCAATATAGTGTTAATTTTTTATGATCTGTGTAAGCATCATAAGATACTCTTGGAATATTTTGTCCAGGGCCCAGACCCAGAGACATATGTTATTGCATAACAAGTGTGTTGTTTCTTAATGTTACAAAAATGTATACAATTTTTGGATCCTATTGAAGATAACACCATGAATAAAAACAGTAAAAATCTGTATAATACAGAGAAATACAATTGTCCAACAATAGAAAAGAATAAAGTAATTTCTACAATGATATATTATTATTATTATTGGTTTTTACAATTGTGCCTCAATTTATTGAATAAATGATGGGAATGACCAATTATTATATTTATTATTATTGTAATTATAATTATTATACTTTATATCATTGGAAATGATTGACAGAAATAATGATTCATACTGTTTGTTTACAAAACTTCCTTTACCATACTTTCCTCGAATTATTTCTAGTTGTGGAATAAAAACATATTTGTCATAAGTACAATAAATAATTAAATTTACATCATGCTACAACGGCTATTCAAAAAAGAAAATCCTCTATTGATTTTATCAGTCAAGTATAGTACTGATGACATCATGTTTCAACAGCCAATCCCATGATAAAACCTCTATTTGCTTAGCCCCGAGTCGTCATATTATGAACTGATGGATGCGACTTTAACCCATGATCAAAGTTTATGTTTACTAAACAAGTTTTGAATGAAGTTTACAATCTGCTGATGAGTGTGCTTATGTCATTTAACAATGGTAAGTGAAATTTGACGAATTTTTGTGATGACTCTCTTTCTGTGCTTTACATTAGTTAAGTTATTTGATGTTTGACTCCACCCAACCCTTGCACACTTGCTTACTTGTGAAAAAGATAATGTTTGTGTCTCAATTGCTATAAATAAATAATTTATTCAAATGCTTAAGTGCAACAGGATTTATTTTTTCCTTTTAATGTCAGAAAAAGTGAACTTTGCTCCCATTCTTGAATGGGAGAGTTAAATAGGACATCTAAAGCTTTACAACATTTTTTGCCACCAGATGCCAGTTGAGCATAGCAGCATTCCACCTAGAGGCCAATTTTATGTAATTATGCAGAAATACAAGGTTGAGAGGAAGTTTTAATGTATAAGGCCATTCATTATTGCCAACAATCATTTCCTGTTTCATCTTATTTCAAAGTAATAAATAACATTATCAGTAAGATCACATGACCATAAAAACTAGGAAACCCTTGTTGAATACACCCACACAGAATATTATATTCTACTGAACCAACACTTGAAATATAATCCAGAAGCCAGGTTCATTCTGCAGATATATTGATTATCAAAATCAATTATGTAAATATTAGAATAATTAAGATAATCAAAGGAAATCAATGGATAAAAATTAATCATTAGCAGTAGCAGCTGCTCAGTGAAGTAATGATGAAAATAACATCACAAAAATCAAAATCAAAATTTGATTTTGATTTTAAATATTGAATGTGCCTATTCTTTAATATTTATAATCTATCCATTCATTATTCCATCTATATTCTAAAGTCAATAATCTGGTAATAACAATAGATTTTAATCTAGCAATTTTTTTGTAGTTGATAAACAACCTTTGTCCAGACAGTTTTTTAAACTCAAGTTGAGATCAGCAATTAATATCTCAATGATAGGGGTTGTATTAATTATGGTGACCCATGATTGGATATTAGCACAGTGTGCATTGGGGAGGGAAATTAAGGATAAATACTGTATATCTTAACCATAGGTGGCACTAATGGTATTAAATGTGTAAAATATAACTCGTAATGAACTACAATACAACTTGCTACAATGTAACATCTCTACATCACAAACATTTTGTTAAAAACTTGCTCGATTGTAACACTTTCATAAACTCGCTCTTTTAGGGACTGAACAAAATGGAGAGTAGTTTATTGCTGGTTACATGCAACTCTGAAATAATTTAACCAAAATTTTGTAAACCACTATATCACTTGTAACAAGAGCTAATGTTGATTCTGGCTATTTCACAACAGTGGCAAATTGAAGGTAGGAGATGTTGAAAAATTGCTAAAATGGTCATATTGTTGCAAAAACTGTCCTCCATTTTTACCTATTCTATATCCCATTAAGAATATAGCCAAAATAAAGTCAAAAATAATATATGAATATAATTTTCACAGATCCTTCGCAAAATCATGCAGTCTTCCAATCACCTGAAACCCAACTGCTTCACAATATCAGTGGTGAAAGTTGACCAAGTGCCAGCAGATTTGAGAGAAATTGCAATACTAGATGGTTACAGGACTCCAGTCAATTCCCCCATACAATGCATAGCAAGCATTTTCCATGCAACAAATGAAACACTCAACTTCTGGACACACTTTCTACCCACATGGTACTTCATCTACTGGCTGAACCAACTGATGCAATCACTAGACTTCACTAGAGATGAATTCTCACTGCCATTCTTGTGTTACATGGTCATAATCTGTGTGTATCCATTTACAAGCTGCATAGCTCATGTGTTTAGTAGTTTGTCACACAGAGCACGTCATATCTGCTACTTTTGTGACTATGGTGCACTCAGCTTATACAGTTATGGAGCTGCTGTTTTGTACAGGTCTTACTCAATACCAGATCAGTTTCTGATTTATGGGCTGGCTGACATTCATCTTGCAACTTGTTTTCTCACTTCAGCCGTAAGTACTTTGATTGCGTGTTTTTCAAGATTCACCAACATCAATTGGTTCGGTAAATGTCTTCGCGTGTCTGCCTTTGCCCTACCATATGTATGTGGTGGGTCTCCATTGCTGTTCAGGGTGTTGAGTTGCTTCATACAAGGTGACAATTGCTTCATGCCATCATTTGGCCATCATGTTTGCCAATTTGTTGCTGCTTTTGTTGGGGCTTTTGTGTATTCTACGCATGTGCCAGAAAGAATATGGCCTGGAAAGTTTGATATTGTAGGTCACAGTCACCAGTGGTTACACATTTGCTCAATTGTAGCCACCAATGAACAAATAATGGCAGCTTTGCTGGATATGCAACAAAGGAGAAATCATATCTTGTCAAGTGGATGGTTGCCTGAAACCCACATGTGGATTTGTGGATCGGTTTTATTGTTGTTCCTATGGGATTTTGTTGTTATTTTGTTATTTAGCTTTCTTGTTATGAAGAAGGATATTAAAAAGCTTTAGTAAATAAAGTTTTGTTACTTTGGCCCACTTTTTGGTGCCATTTGGCTGAAATGATTCAGAAATAATTTTAACAGGAGGAAAAAAGTAAATTTTGTCACAGTCTATATCAAATTTTCTATTATTTTCTTATACAAGTATAAATTGACCTATATTTTTCTAGATTACTAGGTTTACAATTAAATTGTTGATTAGAGAAAATAATTGTCACAATGACCAGCAATAAAGCTTTTATTTCTGAAGTCGTTTTTGTTTTTGTACAATGGATGACCTGGAAGAGCAAATAAAATAAAAAAGCATAAAATGACCTCATAAAAAATAAAATACAAAGTGATGTCATGCATATAATTAGTTTGAATGTGGTTGATGGGATATGGGAAATATGAATTAGTCCAGTGGAATCTATTCAAGAATCGACAGTCGCATGGCTATCTTCTTTTTGTTTCAGGTAAGGTGAATTATTTAAACTGGTTCTTCATTTCAAGATTCCTGGTAAGAAAAAATCTCCAAATTATCTGCAGAAATCTACAGTTAAGCTAGAGAGCTTTTGACTACTTTTTGTAGTCATTCTGCACCTATTGGCATACAGTTCTGGGAGTTTTTAAAGATATATGTTTTCAAAAACTTACAAATAATTACAAATAATTAATAATTTACAAATAATTACTGTCTTTTATAAAGATTTGTAGATGATTTCAAAAAAATTTCAAAAACTTTTGTGTGAACAGATTTTCTACAGTTTTCATTATAAATCTGCAGATAATTCATCCATAGCATGATACATTATTGGCCTAAAAACTATAAAAACCTGGAGACTTTTTTTTACCAAATTTTAATGAGTAATTTCAACAATTTCAATTATTCTCCATTCAAGATTTTAGCTTTGCCAACAGCTATCAATTCCTTGTTACATCAGCCCATAAAGTATATAACGGAAGACTCACACATAAGCAATGATATATTGCTGAATGCCATAAGAACAAAACGTAATGCAACAGCCAATGAAACAGTAAATGAAATCAGCAAACGTGAGTCTAAAACACTACTGGAGGAAATAGGTGAATATGTGAGGAAAACTGTGCACAGATGGCAAGATGATGTTGCAAAACCAACAGAAAGACCAAGAACACCAATTTGGCCAGTCATTTTTAACACCATAAGAACATATTTTGATCCTGAACGGAAGCCGCAAGCATTCTTTGACCAAAGAAAACCGGCAACAAACCAGCATCAAAATTTTTGGTCCAAGTTAATAGATGAAGGAGTGAAGAATAGAGATAAAAAGACAAGAAAAAACAATTTGGAAAAGAGTATACATCAATTTTTGAGGTCTGATGGCATTGATGAACCACTACAACAACTGAAGTTAGCTGCTGCCACATCATTGGTACCCATCTGTGGTTTGGATGTGCAGAACAAGCATTATTGTTTACATGATTCAGAATACCCAAAGTAAGACTGATTTTTACAATATTGTTTTAGTTTTTACATCTCATCTCATTGTTTTCCAGTGATCTTCTGAAACAGGCACTTCTACAACAAGATGAGGGTGCAGTTACATGCAATGTAACTCCAGGCAATTACCTTATTCACAGGTAATGAGCGTGTGTTAAATTAAAACAGTGTATTTTATGAAATTTTTCAGGTTAAATAGTGGTAAAGTTGGTGTCTGCAAGTCATCCATTCACTTGATAAAACCATTAAGAGCTAAAAATCTGGAAGGTGTATGGAAACTCATAGTGAATGTAGACTCCTGTCTGCAAACTGTCAATGTCCAAAGATGCCAGTAAGTATTCATTATCATTTTATCATTTTATTGCCTGATTAAATTCAAATGAATTTTATTACAACTAGTCATTCATGCGCTACTGGACGAGGTAAATGTAAAGAAGTTCATGCACCTTATACCCTGTTTGCTTTTGATAACAAACTAGGATTTCATCAGGATCAATTTCGATTCCCCAGTGGTTGTTGGTGTGGAGAAAATTAAAAAATGTGATATAGGAATAGTAAAAAATATTGCACAATTTGCATTGCCATAAACTATTTGTGCACTTGCCAATAAACATATTATGAATGGCCATGTGACATCTGTGGAGCAGTAGTATCACAAGTGGCTACAGGGGTGACGGGATATTATATTGCAGCTATTTGTCATTCATTCATTTAATCATTTGGTTAATGTCTACTGCATATTGTGAAAGTTTCAATGTATAAATGATAAAGCATCTACTGTAAATTTGCAATGAGTTTGGCAAAATAAATGCAATTTGCTATAACCTCTTGATTCAGGGTTTCATACTTATCTCCCATTATTTTTAGTCTTTAGGACAGTTTCAAAAATCCAAATAATGGTTACGATACTTTATACATTACTGAGGGATCAATCACTGCCATTGTGTGTGGTCAATCATGCCTCATCAAGACCTGGTAGTTCCAAAGAGGGAACTTCAGTCTGTAAAGCAGACTATCTCTCCTGTTAGTATCTATCAAGACGTTTCTCAGAAGAGAAGTCAAAGAGGGACTACTGGTTATCTATTATTTTCTTTCTCATGAATCCACTGCTGATTTGGGTTTCTGATCTGCATTGAATCTACTTTCCATTTTCGGTTTTCTTCATTTTGGTTTTCCTCATAGTGTTTTCTTTCCACATATCGTTTATAACTGTGTCGCCCAACACAATGGTACGGTAGATAGATAGATATAGAGCTTTAGGTCACCAATAGCTACTATAGCAACCTGTCACAAGCAAAAATAACAATTCGAAAATTCTTGAAAATGCACCGTCCATGACATCACACAATTCTAAATAAACCTGTCATATGTCTCCTTTGTGATGGGGTGACCCAATCAATGCCAAATGGAAAGAGGTATCATGGATACAACCACAATGACCAGGAACCCATTAAGCCAACAATGGAGACATAGAGACATGCAAGTAGAAATGAAGCAGTAAAGAAAGAAGATACAGTAAAAGATTACCAATAGCTTCTTTTAGTTTCAGCAGCAAGATGCTTTTCCGTGCCTACAAATGGGGAAACCACAAAGTGGTAGGGCATGGAAGTTCCCCCCCCCCCCAAACTCAATTGAGACATGTTTATGATAGGTATTGAGGACTGTGTAATAATTGGAGTGAATATAAATATTGTACAATATTTCAGGAATTTGGTTTCTATAGGAATTTCATTGATTTTATGTCTATGTGGCCTTAGCAACCAGATATCCAGATGCAGTGCAAGTGTCTATTTCTTCGACAAAAATTTTAAAGTTCTTTTTGTGGGTGTACATGAAGTGTAACAAAATTTAGTATATCTTTTATTCAATAAAAGCTATTTTATTTCTTGTTTGAATTTGTCATGACTATTTTGGGAGTATTCGATGGTTCGTAGGGCTTTTACACCAAAATAATGTAATCAAGTTATAAAGTAAAAAGAAAATGTACTTATCATTTGCAATCTTTATCACAAAAATTTGAACTGTTGAACATGCTTAAGGTAGAATCCTGTCTGACTGGCACTCTAGGCCTGACTGTGGTGAGTGAAGGAATTGATAAAGCTGTTGTGTGATCTGTCCACCTAGTGTCGACTTCTTTGAGATCATCATCTTCCACAACATAAATATTTTTAAAGGCACAATTATTGTTGTCAGCCAGATCATTTTCATCTATGAGAATAATAACATTTCAGGCTAATCAAAGTTTTATATTTAATGCTGGGTTCAAGCTAGGCATGATTTGTGTACAGTTTCAAAATGGTGTCACCAAACCATAAAATAAATTATGATCTGAATCATGCTTAGTGTAAACCCCAGCATAGGAGAATTAACAACCTGTAAGTGCAAGTTCAGCTTCTGCTCGTGTTGCGTAATAAACTAGATTAGGTGCACCCATTCCTTCTATTACCTGGAGTACATTAGGCTTTAAAGATAAACCAAAGTTATTAGCAAATGTCCCAGTCAAAGAAATTGTAACATTTACCCTTAAATTTGCAAACAACAACAATTGGTCCCGCTTTTTAAATTCATCTGTCATTTGCTTTAAACACTGGGCTACAGTGAAGTCCATGCTACAGAGGTGAGTGCCATCAAATATCACAGGTATATAGTCTAAATAAAAAACAAAATAGAGTGAAGCTCTTGTACCACTTTCATTTCCTCTTTCTTTACCTCCTTCGACTACGGTGACTTTTCTTCGAAGGTATTCAACAGCTGGGAAACTCAATGTCCTGTCAGGTTGAACAACAATGTATTCTCTATCAAGAGTGTGCTGTTTGGAGATAAGCAATAATTGTAATCTCAAATGATACTATTTTATCTGTGAAACAACATACAGTTGTGTGAACTACTATGTCTGGCCTAGCAGAGGAATACAACAAAACAAAAACTGATGATGCTAAACCAAATAAAATTCCATACTGGAATAATAAATATGGTTAAAAATATGCTTTGTGGAAAGATTTTGTTTGAACCTACATCTGCACCGACGCCAACACAACTGAAAAACGTTATCAGCATAACACACAAATCTATTTCTGTAAGAAAATCAAAACATTATTTTTGTCTCATTTGATTTCTATTTAATTACTACTTTTTGTCCTCCACAAATGAGGAATAATGTCATATCTTATCATGAAAATCGTTGCAGCAATTGTCATGGCTGAAAGTGAAGCCCTTGGTATGTATTGCAACATGTTTCCCATAGTACCCATAGTGAGAACAACAACTACCCCTTAATAAAAACCAAAAGTCAGCAAAATAATACATGTATACATAAATTTAAACCAATTTTACCTGAGAACAAGCCACCAATAGGAGAGCGAATACCACTGCTGGCCATCAAAGCACTTCTGGGTAAATTACTAGTAGTTGGCAATGCAGAAATAAAAGATCCCAGAATGTTAGTCAACCCAAGTGCAATCATTTCCTGACTTGCATCAATTGTCCTTCCACCAACTGCAAAAAAATAAATATTTAGCTCATTTTCAATGATTGACTCAAAGTAATGACTTACTGAAAACTTTGACAATTACTATATGTTGCAAAATAGATAGAAGTGGTACCATCAGTATCCCACCACCAAGTTCTTTACATATGTCTATAAAAGATTCAGTGGAATTGTCATCTCTTGTGATGGTAAAGTAGGGCAACTGAATTGGTGGCAATACATTCTTTTCAATATCATCAGTCAATGAAAGGACCTTGATTTCATGGTGTTGGATGAGGTAATAAGCAACACCAGCAGCAAATATCACCACTAAAGAATTTCTGCCTGTGTTTACAAATGGTGAAATGATTGATACAGTAAAGTATAGAGAATATTGAAAGAAAAAACAAAAATTCTCACTCATGCATAGAAAGTTGACTGTATGCCTTGTTATTTTCCACAGATCACTTTCTTCAGGACTTCCATTATGCACCCATTGCATCATTCCAATTTTCTAAATTGAAAAAGACAATTAAAGAAATGTGTTGTAAGAAAGAAGTGAAGTTGCAAGGTTTCTCAACTTAATGTCATAACAGTTTGTCTAAAAAATTGAGAAACCTTTTAAAATCTCATTACCCTGGTGGCCAATAGGAAAAATAGTGTCAAGCATCCCACAAGTAAATCCCAATAGCTAAAGGCAAGATTCATTTGTAGAAAAAAAGTTACATAAATTTCCAAAACTCATACTTGCACTCTGGTATTTTCTCAATCAAATGATAAATTCCAATAAAAAAGTTTTCAGAGGTAAAACTAAAACCAAACAATGCCTTCAATAGAAAAGAAATCATTAATTATAAATAGTATACCCAAATTTTAAATCAATATACTTTCAACTGGTTTCCAGTGATCATAACTGCTGCAGCTGATGAAAAACCAGTTGCAACTGGTGCAGATATGAAGTCAATAAGAAAACCTGAAAAACAACTAATTCACAATCTGTGTGGAGATTTTGATTCATGCCTACCTAAATTGAGCAAAGCAAACAAAACTTCTACACAACCACTGAGAAAACATAGAAGAATTGTGTATTCTGGTCCTCCTTTGAAAGAATGTCTTGCAATTAGCAGATCCATCTGAGGTGAGGGACCCACATTGATTTCTTTGACTGTGCCAAATATGCTGTACACAAAGCAACCCATAATAGAGGAATAGAGACCATACTAAATACAAGATAAAATACAACTGAAGACTTATGTAATAATAAATATTCAATGAAGCACAATTGCAAATTTTTTATGAGTGTTTACCTGTACTGGAACATGTGCGACATTGGCAAATATCATTGCTTGTGGGATGATGGTCATTCCTACAGTAATTCCTGCCAATGCATCTCGAAGTAAATCATTTGCAGTGTAATTTTTCAAAGACTGGATTATGGGGATACGACGCTTTGGTGTTTGCTTGCTGCAACATACTCGAGCTTTTTCTAACAACTCTTTGCTTTTCTCGTTGTCTATGGATTTTTTGAATATCCTCTCACGAATTGTTTTTCCTGTAATTTCAAACATCCATTAAAATACTTCTCTAGACATATTCTACAAGTACAATCCTGATCAAACAAAAATTGTCATTTGCAGCTTCGACCAAAATTCTTTCGATGAACTTAACTGCTCTTGAGCGGAGGATAGATTTTAGATTTTTAAATGGACCTCTGAGAATGATTTTAGGTTATCTCACTAATGCCTAGTAGATACATAGATAAACTATGACACCTTCGTAACACTTTGCTGTTTACTGCAAACGACTATTTGATTGACCATGATTGCGTACACATAGTTGGTGCTTGGGTCATGAATGAAATGAGACGATAGAATATAAGTAACATCATGAGTCACGAATTTACCTAATTATACTATACCTTTGTTTTGAGAAATGAAACGAAGACTCTTCATTGAAACCAAATAAACACTCGCCTCATATGTTAATGAAATGTTTGCAGAAAAACAATTCTTAAACTTGGTTTATTTTCAAGACAGAGTTACCGGTATAAGGGTTTGACTTTACATGCATGGATGAGTAAATAGCTCAGAGCTTTGGTAAATAAGTAATTAAAACCATTAAATAAAATTTGCAAATTACTAATCATTTCAAAAACCTGTTTATTGCCATGACACGCGTTGTTTACCATATCGTCGCGTGACTTTGTCACTGCCTCTTGCATAATGAATATTTTACTCAATCAGAAATGACATAAAACCAATAGAATTAATTAACGTGAGATAGTTCAAAATAATGTCATGTCAAAAAATTGCATCACTTTTTTATATTTTTCAAAAAAATTCTAAATAGGATGTGGGTATAGTAAATTTAGTTTGCCAACAAATTTCACGTCTGTTACTAGTTGTAAAAGGGTTGGAGACCGACCATTAAGTTGACTTGTTTACTCGTTGATAGAAAATAAAGGTGATCAACACTTTGAAATCGAAAACAAATCATCAATTAATCCAAAATATTTAATTTCAAACTTAAAATATCAGATTTATACTGCAAATAATAATTTTAAAGTTGAATCAAAACATGTCTGAGAATAAGATGCTCTAACTTGTAGGTAAGTTTTACAGACGCCATTTGTAATAAGCTTATTTGCATTTTTATATTAAATTTCACTTAAATAATATTTAAGGTTTTAAATTAATCTGTTGCAAATGACATGCGTTGAAACTTGACTAGTTTATTGAATAGTGGTTCAATAAGCTTAGTAAGTGATTATAAAATGGCGCAGGGATGAATTTATAGGTTTTGAATTTCCCTCCTATAGTTGGATACTCATCAGTCATCCCACACAAAATCAAAGTACAAAATATAATCCAATCAAATCGATGGAAATATGTCCCAACATAATCGATGATTTGTTTTTGATTTATTTAAGAAAACCCTAAATTTCAAAGTTTTGAAATTTATGTATAAATTTATGCTTACTGTACGTATATGTACAAAATTAAGTGCGGGGTTATCATTAAATTCTGTGCTAACCTCCTGTACATAAATCATCCCATCCACATTTGATCAGAGGCTACTTACATAATTTCTGAGTCATGTGACTCGTAATTGATGACATGTGTCCAACAGTTTATCACAAAATTTACACATTTCTTTTGATATCGTAGTTTCAGTTTAGCTTTCATTAATAATTACTTTGTATTAAAGAAACAATTTACCTGAATTAGTCATCTTCAATTGCAGAATTGGAGGAAGATAAGTGCGTGTTTGTATGGATGAGCTACATTCCTGCAAATGATCTTGCCTTATATTGCACATAAAATAATCCGGTTCAGTGTTCAACCAGAATTTTATTTGCTTTCTTTTGATTGGCTAATTATTAATTTGATTTGCTCTTGACACCTACTTGCAGAAAACAGGAAGTTTGTGTTGGTTTATTTCAGCATGAAGATATTATTTTTGGTTTCACCACATAGTTATTAGTTGAAAAATTTTTCCATCTTCTGGTTCTGCTAAAGTATTTTTACATTTACTACCATAGTAATGAGGTATTAAGTTTCTGACATTGAACCCAAGTCACCTGATTTTCCAATTCTGTATAAAAGTCTGTGTTGGGAGCATGTTAACCACATTGCTAACAGAAAAAATAAACTTTCTGTAGGATTGAAATTTTAATTTACTGACACTTTCTGTGGCTCGTAGCCAATAGCAACCTATCATTGATCTGTGGCATGATGCTACCAACAAACTAACACGTGGGACATACTGGTGAACAAACTGTAGACAATTCTTGGCACAGGATTCTTGGCCAGACAAACGTTATAGGTACCATACTTATAGTTATAACAGACAGAGTGGCAACTGAATATCATTTTATTCTTATGTGGCTTGCTAGTTTTCTTAATTCGGGTGGGTCTCTTCTGAATTCTGTGATAAATTTGCAAACTCATGGACAATTTTGTGGACCTTTGTAATGAAAAATACAGTTTTCCCAAGTTGCGCATGCATGGCAGTAACACAGAGTGGGAAATACGAACCAATTAGTGCCTATTTATTACTTAATAAATAGTTAGTAACCAGGAAAGATAACAAGACATTTGTGTACGTACTTTATTGTGTATAAGCTTAACAGAAGAGTTACGTAAGTTCATATTCTTAGGTGAGATTTAGGTGTGACCTCGAGGTACAATTTCGGTCAAAAGCTTTTTGCATTTGTTATAGTGATTAGGAATCCTCTCAGCATGAGGATACGGAATATCCATGTCCCAAATCTCGAAAATGTGTGCAACTTAGTGAAAATAGCTTTTCTCGCAAAAGTACATCTCATTTGCAAGTGAATGTGCATGATGGTGATGTACTTTTGCAAGAAATGCGATTTTCGCTAAGTCGCACATTTGCGAGCCTCGGGAGGTGGAATCACTATAACATATGTGAAAAGCTTTTGACCGAAATTATACCAATCAACTAACAACTCACAACGAATACCCTGTATCTGATTTTCGGGGTTTGATCTGAATAGATTGAAATGACGTATTAAGATAATTAAAGACTTAAATCTAAGATCTAGCCTATCATACTAAAACTGTAAAAGAGAAGAGAACGTATTTAATTGGGTTATTTTGGGTCACCCTTCTTGGTTGCCCCCATGCGGATTTGTTTGGCCAACACTCTAGCCCACTAATTATATGATGTCATACCGTAGGAAAGATGGGTAAAGCTTGGGTCAGGGTAAAGAACGTGGCTACCGGGCCAATGGTCACACCACTGGGTTTCAGCAGGAGAGCTTAGACTCACAAGTCAGGTGCGCTCAATTAGTATTAGGTGTTTTCCCCATAATATAATTTGTACTGTAGGGCCATGCAACTAGCGATGAGGAGTAACACTATCAAAGTTTTCAATGCCCTACTCTGTACAGTGGTTTCCCCTAAGAAATATCATCATACCAATGTACGACTATAATGGCAAAGTGATCTTGGTGTAGTGTGTGTCTGCGATATACGTTTCCACACCAGTGGACTTACAAAAAAAACTAAAAATACCATTAGATAGCCCTTGGTTTAATTAAGCAATATACGCTATTTTCAAAACCAACAGAATAAAACTGAATTTTTTAAAAATAAAAAACATGAAAAAAAAAGAAAAACGAATGTGATGCTTCCATACCTGACCCAGATTAAGAGATAAGGAAGAGATAATCTACAGGTGCAAGGGATAAATTGCACTTGGTGACAGTATTTTGTATTACCAAAAACACAATATTTCTGTTCGTCATTTGGATGAAAAGGCCTTCCTCATTGAAACTAAAATTAATGATACAAACATGGCATCTAATGAGCAAGAAAACTGCAGATACATACTTAATGCATTACAAGGATTGAACATACTTTAACGGACTTGTCAATTGTGTAAAGAAATGAGAATCGATGGACATTGCTTAGCCAGTATGCAAAACAAAAAAATGCTACATGATTAAATGTTTTCTGAATATCATTCCATGGGGAATATTAAGTTTCAGAAAATGTATAGAAAAATGCCACTTCTAATTGTCTTTCCAGACAGCCTTTCAGGAAAGTCAATTAGTAAGGGCGTAATAGTTAGTAACAGAGAAAGTAGCAAAACTCCTGTAGTTTGCCAATTGCGGCAAGAGAGTGGCACTAGTGTGATTATGGGGCGATCCAATTGCAAACATTAAGTGAACCGAATTGTTATCAACAAAGATTAGCTTTTAAAATTGTCTATTTTTATTGAGATGTGTATTTTTACTGACACATGTCTAAAAGTGGTTGGGGTGGAGTTTCGCTACTTATTCTTTACTGTTATGGTATTGGGTATTATTGGGATTGTGAAACGCTTTGAATTGAGAGTATATCTAAAATTTTGTTTCTATAGAAATTGTTTGAATTTTGTACATGATAAGTAACATTAGCTAGCCACTGTTGGGAGACCTTATGCTGTTTGAATATTTCTCCCATATCCATTGTTAGCATAGTCACCATCCAATCAGCAATTTGTGTTATAACTCATCAAAAGATACTAATTTAATACTTGCAAAAACTCTTGTACTTTTACATAATAACATTCTTATAGCTCATAAATTTTCCTAAGTTCTTGCAATGTGCGTAAATCATAAGCAGTGTTAGTTTACAAGAAAAATATGCATTGGTAGAACTGCATATCACTATATCATTTTCAGTTAAAAATTTATTGCAGAATTAATATAGGGGTCAACCTCTACAAGCTTTGCACCAGCCTTCTTACAGACCAATTCATATTTCATCGAATTGATACTAACTAACGACCATGACAATTTTTTTGTCAAGTAATGAACAAGTAAAAGAATTGTTTGAACTATCGACTTTTCACGACACCACTTAACCACTTGACCCGAGACATTTATCTTGCGTGATTTAAGAAAAATGAATTCCTCACGTCTCCTCTTTCAAATAAATATTTGTTCATAATTTTATTCAACCAACCAACAAACAAACAAACAATAAAAATTTTCTATACATTAAATTACATGGTCAAAAGTTGTGGATTGATATCTAATTTCTGAATGATGTATTGTGGCATACAGTAGACCGGATTCACTTCTTTCACCGTTCTGTCACCTAATAACGAAAGACCGGCTACTCCGAATAATGTGTGGAATGGATCAACCTGATTGAAATGAAAATGAGTGACGATGATGATTCATGGTTCTGAATTGTCGATTTTCTTGTATTTTACCATGTTTCCTGGCCGGTCACAAAATCCTCCGGTTTCGTCGTCTTGACAAGCCAGAATGTATTGTACCAATTTCTCCTGAAAGTGCATCAGAGGAAACAATCAGAATCCCAAGGTTAAGGTGGGTTTAAAGCTCAACAGATTTTCCTGATTAAGCAGATTGTCATGATCCAAAAATAATGATTATGATATAACGTCAGTTTTTAAGGGAAACCTGACTCTTGAGAATCCAAATTGTATAATTCATTTCTTTACCGATTATTATGATTCGCCCTAATCGATTCTAGTTATTAGCATCTTTCACTCCACATGGTTTCATCAGTAAGTACCTACTTTACAACATTGCTACGTCCATTTTGTGCAGTTGCCTGTTACCATGTTTGTTACCAATAAGGCAACAGTAGCGTTTTTTCGTTTTGGCGGCGCCACTGTCGGCGTATACACACAGATGGACGGACAACTTCGTAATATACCGTAAATCCTCTAATACAGGTTGAACCTCGTTATAACAAACTCGAAGGAACCAGAAAATATGTTCGTTATATCGCGGAATTCGTTATATCGAGATGTTTTTTGCATTGTTTTAGTGCAGTACGGTCCAAATAAATAGTTTGTTATAACGAGGGATTCGTTATAAGCGAGTTCCTTATATCGAGGTTCGACCTGTATTTTAATTATTTCGTTTTTTTAATTTTTTGTGAAATAAATCTGAATTGGTTTCATACTTTTATTATGAAAATATGAAACC
>JAQFZO010000506.1:0-23826 GCA_034695885.1 Geophilus flavus
TTTTCATACTGCATATACTCCACAACTTACTATGCTGCCCGCTTGTGTCGTATAGTGGAAATTATAACTGGTTTTAAGATCGGGCAATTCACACGATTCCTTTCCTTCCTCTCCAAGGCACGTAACTCTTCTATCCCATTGACCATCTACACATTTAATAGTAATTCCTTCGGAATAAGCGAAGTAACCGTCGAAATGTTCATCGCAAACTAATTTGATTTTCTCAGAATTCCTCACTGTGAATCCTGTACTAACCTATAAAAAGGACAGTTAAAAATAGATATTAATTTCTCTTGATACAACACTTTATAAAACTCTTTACTTTTTTACTCATGTGTAAAATGTAATACGATTCACGCGTTTTGACTTTCGGCACTTTGCAATCACCCGTCAGAGGTGGTGTTGTTGTTATTGGAAGACGTGTTGTCGTCCTTCCAGCACATTCGATAGGATAATTCCATTCGCCATCGTTGCATTCGAACGATATTTCTTCAGCATAACCGTAGTCATCGCTACTACAAGACAGCACAACTTGTCCCGAGTGTGGAACGAGATCTCCCGGTTCCATCATTTCGTTTCCGTACATTATGAAGTCATCGTCGGCACTCATTGCGGGTATTGTGCAATGATGTTTCTCTTTTTATAAATAAATTCAGTCAAAATCAACAAATAAATAATTTTACAACGTTTCAACTACAGTATACCTGGTTTACAGGTCATTTCCTTGTCCCATTTGCCGTTTACGCAAGTGTAAATTTCTTCATCCGAGTCTTTGTAAGGATTTATAACTCCCATTGAAAAATCATCACAATCCATCCTGACGCTTTGCGAGTGAGGAACGAAGCTTCCATTTGGGATCTTGAGAGAAATAACAGATTAACATCAAGATTTGAATTATTATTAATAAATTATCGCAGTTTTACCGTCTTTGGGGCGTGGGTTGCATTTCGAACCGTGTAGAAAATGGCTTTGACGACATTAGAACCGGGTAACTGACAGGATTCTGTTTTAAATCGTAATCAATCGATCAAATTATCGTCTTATTTAAATGATAAAAACGCATTCAAATACTCACTCAAACATTTTGGTTCCTCTCCACTGAGTTTTCCCGACGAATCACACTGACGAGTCGATGGTCCCACGAGAGTAAAACCCGGATAACATTCGTAGGAAACCGTAGACAAATATTTCAACGGTAATTTAGCCGAAAATGATCCGTTTTCTACCGCTAATGGTTTTAAACACGTGCGAACTGGAAGAAATTACATTTGTGATAACATTTATTAGGTACTTAACAGTCAATACAAATTTGAAGTTGTTTGAATTTCAGTACTTTGACACGAAGGGGCGTCCGTCGACCATTTGCCGTCTTCCTTACATTCCACAGTCGAAGAACCCACCAGATAATAACCGACGTTACACTTGTAAGTGATTCTGTTTCCGATTTCGAAATTGCTTCCCACGGAGTAACCGTTATCAACATTTTTGGGTTTATCACACGTAGTAACTATGTGAAAAAAAATATATAAGCATAAATCTCTTTAGATAAGGGAAGTGTAAATTGTAGATTTGGTGTTTACCTGGACAGTTTAGGTCGACTGAAGTCCAGTATGTTTCGCCTTCGCGGATATCACACCTATAAATATCGATAGTTTGTAATAACCGGAAGTTAATGTCGAATAACCAGAACTTACGTCGTGATTACATCTAGCGATGGATCACGGATGCATTGATACTTGATTTCGTCCCCGATTTCGTATTCTTCCTTCATTTCACCCACCATTCGAGCGTGTTGCAACGTAATTGTTGGTGGGGTACACACCAATTCTGGCAAAAAAACAAATTATTATATATCAAAATGTTGCACGCACAAATGATAAGGGTGTAAAAAGTGTGTACAAAGCACCCATTTTTGTGTAAAGTTATACACTGTACACCCCGACCAATTACACCTTTCTTTGTGATGCGCATCCCAACATTGACCGAACACCTTTTTAAAAAATATACCGTAAGTTTGGAGGTTACACCTTTTCTTAAGCCTAACATCCAGGATTATCAGCTGCATCTCTTTAGGACTGAATATCGGTATAAAACAAGCCTCAAAGCAAATGGGCGCTTGATTGCGCTTGATTGCGCTTGATTGGTTTACACCTTGCCACTATTTGAACACCTTTAAGTGTAAAGAACGATTTTAAGTGTACGATGACACCTTAATTAGCTAAATGTGTGTCATCTTACTCTTAAAGGCGTTCAAATAGTGGCAAGGCACTCTTAAAAATTTTTTACACCTTTGCCACCATTTAAACATTTTTATGTGTATACAGTAATGATTAATGACACCTATTTAGCCAATTAGTGTCATCTTGCACTTAAAGGTGTTCAAATTGTGGTAAAAGGTGTAAAATAAGAACCCCTTTTGTTAAGAGTGGGTGTAAAAAAATTTTAAGAGTTCTGCTAATACTGTAACAGCTTCCATCTTGTTTTTGAAGAGTGCACATGCATGGCGGTTAAAAATCAAAAGAAGTTGTATGAGGAAATTACACCTCAAAACATAGCATGAGGCTCAAAAAAAATTTAAATTAAGGATGCAGCAATTTATATCTTTTCCAACATCATACAATTACTCCTTCCTGCAAGGGTGCTATGGGACTACACCCTTAATTAGGGTGTGGTATCTACGTATACCTGAATGAGTGTGTTAGAATTACACTCAATATGGGTGCAAACGCTATACCCATACGGTACTAAGAGTTTGGGAGGCTCGGAGTAAGTGGGTATGGCTTGTGTGAGATAAAATCATTAGATCAGTGCTGGGGACCTCCATCTTTTTTTTTTGAAAGTGCACAAAAATCAAAAAATTGGGAAATTACACCTCTAGACCAAGCGCAAAGATGCATTAGCTTCTATATACACATCGTAACTCACTATAAGGCATGCAGTAAGGATCATTTTCAGTCCATCTTCCATCACTTCGACAGGTCCTGGTCGAAGGTCCGATCAAATCGTAATCTTCATCACAAGTATAATGCGCCGAATTATTAAATTTCCTTCCTTCAGGCATCGAAACAGATCCGTGTACTGGAGTATTCAATTTGCCGCATTGCAGATCTGAAACGTCAAATACCAACCAACTGGTTAATAAATTATCAACAATTTTTTTTATTTATTGGTACTAGTAAAAAAAAATGTTAACCTCTTGAAACGCAAACATGACCACAAGATCCGTCACATACACACATCGCTCGAGGATTACTGCAACTTTTTTTCTCGCACGATGCAGCGCATTGCCGGTTTTCGCAGATGATTTTTAACTCGTCTCTTTCGCATTTCCCAGCTGAAAAACAAATCAAAAAATAAATAAAAAGATTAATTCCAGTATATGAATGCATTTACCTGTGTATGTAGCGTTACAAGCATGAAAAAAGAGTGCAAAAAGTGCAACGAGAAGCTTCATCTGCATTTTAAACTGCAAATTCTTGCAGAATATGCAAAATTCTGAACGGTTCCATGGTTATATATATAATGATCAAGATATCATCGGAAACATCTTGAAGTTTAGCTTCCTTCTCATGAATTGTTTGAAATCAATACCTTTTTTTAAAAATTTCTTAGATTAGATTTTAAGAAATGTTATTAAAAAGTTCAGTAACTCGAGGAAACGAGACAAAATTAAACGGAAAAATCGTATTCCAGGTATTATATTTTATTTTTATCAAAAATAATACAAAGAAATTTTTCACCATTCCATTTCGCGAAAAGGCAAAAACCTCAAAAACGCCTTCATTAAAAAAATAAATTGTTTTTTCCACCTTTCGGTCGGAAACACGAAAGGAAATAACAAAAATAAATAAATAACTGATAAAATAAAAATAAAAAAAATAATTTAACAGAGCAGAAACCGTTCCGTTCGTTCACATTCACATTCACCACCACGCACCATCACTTTCATTCATTCAGGAAGCCCACAACAAATTTGCCACGTTATATTTCCCCGCGAGCAACACTGACCTTCACCATTGTATCTCAAGGCAAAAGGAAGTGAAACCAGACACAGGGTCAAACTCACTCGCATTCTCTCATCAAATTCACTTGCACTCAATAACCTCAACCACCTATCAAACAACAAAAATCAACACAAAACACAAAAACCAATACAAAAAACAAACAAAAAACCCCGAAAAAATTAAAAAAACAACAAATAATCAATCAAAACACACAAAACTCGGAATAAATTTCCAAAAAACAAACAAAGAAAATTTTCAATCATGTGTTTGTGTGCCTGCAGCTGCAGCTTCATGGGTCCGTGTGACCTGAGCTGAGACCGCATGCCTTCGGGTGGGTCAGGCACTCGGGCGGCGTGCCCTACTTCTGCGATGCGGACGTCGGGGGCCATCGACTCGTCGGTCGCCGAGGCATCCAGCTTTTCATTCGGTGACCGTGTTGGCGTGTGTGGGGCGACACAGCGCGCCAGCCGAATCCGACTCCTCCCTGTGACCCCCTTTTTGCGCAGCCGTCGCCGGCGAGAAGTACTCAGTTACCCGTCACTCCTCTCCTGTGATGGGGCGGAGGCTGTGCATTCTCCTCGTTCTTCTCTACCACGTGAAACCGGGCGCGGTTTTGCTGCGGGATGATGATGATGATGAGCCGGCCGAGTCGGAGGCGGTGGCGGCGGCCGTGTCGTCGTTGGCCGCGTGGTCGAGAGATGCGCAGAAGGTGATGAATAGGAAGAGGCATCGTAGGGATGAAGAAATGGTTTGTTTCGAGTCTTTGGGATGTTTTCGGGACGAAGGGCCGTTTGATTATTTGGATGCACTGCCTCAGTCACCGGAAACGGTTGGGACCAAGTTTTTGTTGACTACGAGAAGGAATCCGACGCAGCCGGAGATGATTCATTATTCTAATATGACGGTTCCGACGGTTATTAACACGAGGAGGCCGTTGAAGGTTATTATTCATGGGTTCGGAAGTAGTTGTCGAAGGTTGTGGGCTCGTGAGATGAAGGAGGCGTTGCTGAAATCGGTGAGTTTTTATTTATTTATTTTTTGGTTTTGTGATGATGATTGATGGGGTCTTCTGGCATTGTAATGTTTGTGTTTAGTTTTGTAATAATGATGTGGAAATGATGTTGCAGCTGTACATCAATGATAAAATTGTGCCATAACTATGTAACAATGGTGTGTAAGTGGTCCATAAATTGTGTAACAATGATAAAATGATGTAAATGATGCAAAAATTGTGTAATAATGATGTGTAAATGGTACAACAACGTGTAAATGGTGCAACAACTATGCAACATTGTTCAAATGATGTTAAATGGTGTGTAAATGGTGCAAAAATTGTGTAACAATGATAAAATGGGGTAATAATGATGTGTAAATGGTACAACAACTAGGCAACAATCTTCAAATGATGAAAAATAGTGAATAAAAGGTGCAACAAATGTATATCAATGATAAAATAGTGTAATAATAGCAAAAAAAATGTATATCAATGATAAAATAGTGTAATAATAGCAAAAAAAGCATAAAAATGATTTAATAATTCCATGTCAACAATGAAACACCATTCTTTTATCATGTTGTAATTTTACACAATTGTTGCACCAATGTTACACCATTGTTGCACCAATGTTACACCATTGTTACACAAAAATTACACTTTTACACCAAAATCACAGTTACATTATTAATATTAAAAAAATCATTGCATTATTGAGTATTACAATTATGCAACAATGCAAAAATGATATAACAACTCAAACACAAATGAGAAAAAAAGAATAAATCGTTTTCATACATAAATCCATTT
Organism: Geophilus flavus; assembly: GCA_034695885.1. Lineage (NCBI taxonomy): Eukaryota > Metazoa > Arthropoda > Chilopoda > Geophilomorpha > Geophilidae > Geophilus > Geophilus flavus. Next base: position 5,809 of record JAQFZO010000506.1, read on the forward strand.
GATTCACACATCATCACATGACCAGAAACATAAATTATCAAGCGTGTAATAATATAAATCAACAAAAACCCCTCAAAATGCCTCACTTGAGTCATTCCTCATAAAACAACACAAAACCTCTCATTCCATATTCCAGGATGACTTCAACATCCTCTGCGTGGAATGGGAATCAGGAGCATCCCTACCAAACTACGTGCAAGCAGCAGCCAACACCAAACTCGTTGGCAGACAACTAGCATTACTAATTGGAGAACTAACAGCAAGAGGCATCACAGACCCCAGTCAAGTTCACCTGATAGGGTTCAGTCTCGGAGCCCACGTGGCTGGTTTTACCGGTAAACAAGTTGCAAACATCAGCCGAATATCGGGTGAGCAATTTTTTTTTAAAAAAATCAAACATTATTTTTTTCAATCTCCTTCTTCTTTCCTCCCCATTAAATTTTTAGGAACAGGATTTCGTATATATATAAAACTGACCTCGATCGGAATGTAGCATCAATTTTTCATTCTGGTCTTATTATTTTTCCAAACAACCATCGAGTTTAAATGAAATTTGCAACTCATTTACAACTTGGCCTAGTAATTAGATCCAATATGAACATCGATGTCACACATTTGACACAATTAACCCAATTTTTTTTATCAATTATCAATTATTTCTATAAAATTCTCATTTTTCATAGGATTGGATCCAGCTGCGCCGTTATTCGAAGGTTACGGCAGTCAATTTCGATTAGATCCAGGTGACGCGAGGTTTGTCGACGTGATTCATTCGAATGGAGACCGTTTGCTTAAAGGTGAGTTACTTTAAAGATATACTGTATGTTTGTTTATTATCAAGCTTCACCTAGTATGACACTGTAATTTATATCCCGAATAAGGTCAGGACCTTTAAATTCGATATGAATGAAAGAGGGTGTTGTTGAGGTGATTTGTGATGTGGAAAATTTAACACGGATTATAGAGTTAAAGTATGTAAACATCATAAATGGTTGTGTCGTGAAGAAGTCGTTGTAAAAGGAGTGGAAAATGTGAAAGAGAGAGATTTAAAGGGCGTTTTTGTGTTTGTGTGCATGTACTGATAAGTTTGTAAACCATGCCAAATTGGACAAAAGTGGAGATTTGGAGTTTTTAGTGCATTTAGTTTTAATTTGTAAGTTGGGAATTTGATATTTTCTTCATTGAGATTGTGGAAAGTAGACTTTGAGTTTTTTTTTTATTTGGAAAAGTCTTGATTGTATTTCACATGGTAGTGAGAAAAGGCAAATACAGGATATGAGCACAATGTTGCAATGCAAACATAACATCCGGCTTTGAGAAATTGCAAGTATAATGATTAAGAAATAATAAAAGGAAAGCAGCAGGGTAACAATGATGAAAAAATTATTTAACAATCATGTAACAATATTGCAACAATGATAAAAAATGATTTAACAATATGTAACAATATTGCAACAATGATAAAAAATGTAATAATCATATAACAATATTGCAACAATGATAAAGAAATGTAATAATCATATAACCATATTCTAATAATTGTGCAACAATGATGAAAAAATTATATAACAGTCATGTAACAATTGTGCAACAATGATGAAAAAATTATATAACAGTCATGTAACAATTGTGCAAAAATGATGAAAAAATAATGTAAAAATATTGTAACAATTGAGTAACAATGATAAAAAGTTATAACAATCACATAACAATCATAAAACAATATTATAGCTATAAAAATTGACAAAACATTTTTTTTTAAACAAAGGAAAAATTACCTTTAAGAAATTCCTGGTTAGTATGGCCTTGAAAAACTAATTATATGACATTGACTCAAAAGGGTCAAAAAGCTTGTTTCAGCTTTTTTGCCCCCATTTTATGCTCTCACAACAAATAAAAAAAAAACAATAACAACAAAAAAAAACTTTATTAAAGCCAAATTGCCCTTTCAGGCTTTCAGTGACACTTTACCACCAAATCACAAAACCCAGTACACCATCTGAAAAAAAAAAACTTAGATTCCCATGGCCCAAGCCAATCCCAGTTATTGACCCCAAAAAGGGGGGGGGAGAGAAGATGATGATGATGATCACAATTCACATCATACAACCCAAAACCCACCCACTTTAATACCTCACCTGTCACTTGATCTTGATGATACAGCACTTCTTCCCCCACTCACTCCATTTTACATCTTAACTACCATCTAATGGCCTCTCTGCAAGACCTGCAAGACTTGCAACCATCAAGGACTTATCTTTTAATCATTTTCTAATCCCCACAGGTGGTCTTGGAGCCTTCGAACCAATGGGACATGTCGACTTCTATCCAAACGGAGGAAAAGCGCAAGCTGGTTGTAATAACCTGTTTGTTGGAGCTCTATCTGATTTATTTTGTATGTGAGGTGATTTGTTTATAGTGTTACTGCATGTGAAAGAATTTAATAATGTTTTTTACACCCACTTTTTAATACTTTTCCATGTTTCTAAGTATATCGCTCTCGATCCGAAGAGGACAGTAGAAGTTTGTGCAATCATCGAAGAGCGTATAAGTTCTTTACGGAGTCTATAGACGCGAATTGCCAGATGAGGGGTTTCGCTTGTTCCGATTTTGAACGGTTTCTACGCGGGAAATGTTTCACTTGTGGGTCAACTGGTGCGCAGTGTGGGGATATGGGGATTCATGCTGATCAGACGTTGGGAAGAGGAAAGTTTTATCTCATTACGAGGGATACTGAACCTTTGTGTGGTAGGTCAATAACAGTTTGAAAAAATAAAGAAAAATTAAAGAAAAAAAAATTATGATTTAAAAAAAAATTTTGGATGCATATTTTGCATATTTTCTCATGATCACGTTATGTGAAAGTATGATTGATGGATTATATTCGACTAAAATGTTTGAAATAAAAAAATGATTTATTCCTACACTTAGAAATAATTACACCTTTAAATTTTCCCATGGGGTACACATTTATAGGCGTAAAATATACTTTTGTACACCCTTTTATAGGAGTTATTACACACTTTAATCATAATATCACATAAAAGGATATATAATAACACCATTAAAGGTGTATGCCACAGGAAAAAAGGTGTAACAACTCTTTTACTTCTAAGTGTATACAATTTTGCATAATTTTAAAGAATTCAAATTATTTCAATTGTATTTTTTTCAGTCAATCAATTTAAGGTAGAAATGAGTTTGGTCCCAAGAGACAGAGCAACAAGTTATGGGTTGATAGAGTTAACACTCTCAGACCAAACTGGATTGAATGAAAGCTTTCCCATAACAAGGTACAAAAAATTCTTTATATAAAAAAAAAAACTCATTTTCCCCACGTAACGAGGGGGAGAAACGTCAAGCCCTATCTTTATGTGGTTCGTCTAATTAGTAGGCACCGAGAGGCATCTTGGTGAAGCTGCAGTAACAGGACCTACTGCTGGTTATTGTTTCTCTTATTTTCTCGCTTCATTTTCCCTTTATCACTTTAAATTTTATGTTTGTTTGTTTGTTTTTTTTTTATTTTGGGATATCTTCTCTCCACTTGGCATAACTGGTTGCGCCATCACAATGGAAAATTTTGGATTGTGTGCCTTTAAAAATTTTGTTTCTATATAGGAATTGTGTTCAGTTTTGCCCTTGACAGGTCCTATATGGCCTTTCAGTAGTCGATAGGGACCTTAAACATTAAAATACTACCACTATTACTATACTATACCCCAAATAACACCACACCATTCCTCCAAAATTTTTTTATTTAAATTTTCAGCGAATCAGAGGAAATAAGTCATAAGAAAAACTACGTAAAAATCATCGCAGCAAATCCCTTGCTATCCTTTGCCGGTCACTGCCAAGTCCAATACGTCGCATACAACGGCTGGCTGTACAGAGGAGGCAGTGAAATCGTGATGAACAAACTCGCAGTCACCGATTCCTTCGGCAGAATGTAAGTCCCAGTCACAAAATCAACCAAAAACCACAAAAAAACAAAAATCCAACCTTTCTTTCAATCCACAAACCCACAGATTCTCTCTCTGCTCGCACGGCATCGTCCTGCAAAGTGGTATCGTCACCCCAATCTTCCTAACAACAACAGAATGCAACCTGAGTCACCAACAACCCATCCAAAATCAATGGCTTCCCATAGAAAACGACGTCCTCCAACCAGCGACATCTTCCGTCAACCGATACAACAAACTCGAACCGATTTACAAGACCGACGACTCGAAACAAAGCCACATTTTCAAAACCAACAACTTCACCTATCAAATCGTATACCCATCCTACTGGAGCGGCAAAATCCAATTTTCCTACCCGATAAACATGTCCCTACTCGTACTAGTACCACCCACAAACCCCAACAACGTCGGTCGTACCACCCGGATGATAAACGTCGAACCGGTGATCCTCAAACCCAACTTCCGGTTGCCCGCAGTACAAACTTTCTCTCCTTGGATGAAACATTACAACTTCGAACGAGTCTTTTCCTACAACGTGGCGCCGCCGAAAGCTTACGTCAGTACGCCGCCGCAATTTTCGTACTATATGAACCCGCAACCTTACACTCCTTACAGCAGGATTTCGTACGGTTACGATCAACGCACGTTTCAATCGGTTTCGCCTTTCGCCGGGGCCAACCATATCCCGTGGAATGCTTGGAGGTTTCCCATGAATTATCCCAGTAAAAGTGATGTTTATGTTGTGGATTGATGATTGAGTTTTACGGTTTAAAATTAAGGTGCAGGTCATCAATGATTTTGAATAGAGAAAAAGGCAGTGCCATTGTAATTTATTTGTATATTGAGATGGTTTAACAAGATTTATTTATGTATTGATTAAATTGGAATAGAATTTATTTAGGTAATAAATAATTTTTTGATGTGAAATATCTTTTTGCATGCAAGGAAAAGCAAATGTCACAAAATTGAATGACGGAAGTGATGTTGTAACAACCTGGCTGCACCTGAGGCTTCCATAGTTGGTTCCACCTAGTGCTGCACATATGAAATGAATTTATTAGGTACGTATGCAGGGATAAAGTCTCAGAATAATACAAAATGGAGACTCATGCGGATTATGTCATTTTTAGTTCAATAACGTTTCCACGTGCTAAGTCTGCGAGTGTGATCCTGGCGGCTGAACTGTGAAACTACAAAAGTAAACAATTTAAATCTTTTGTTTGTTCGAGAAATAGTATTAGTTTATTATTGTTGAATGCATTTTTATGGCCAGAGAATAATAAACTAAGACTATTTCTCGAACAAACAAAAGATTTAAATTGTTTACCTTTGTTTCTGAATCCAGCCTCTAGGATCGTACTCAGCGACTCGGCATGCAGAAACGTCATTAAAAATGACATAATCTGCATGAGTGTCCATTCTGTATTATTCTGTAATTAAGTAAAGGTTAGGTTAGGTTGTGCTTCCAGATCCTCTGTTCAGCCTAGGACCCATTATCTGAAGGACTAGCAACTCCAGCCAAAATTCTCATAGGAGAGTGAAGACAATGCTCTGATTGGTCGACCTGTTTGCCATGCTTTGTGCTATGCATTGTGGGAGATTTTTTGGGGTCAAGACACAACACTGCTACATGCATGGCAAAATGAAATGTGAGTGTTAATGAAAAAATAATTGCAAATATTGTAAAATATGACAAATATTAAAATATTAAAATATAAATCACCTGAAAATCATTGAAAAGTAACCAGAGATCGACAGAAATAATTAAAAAGAAGCAGAAAGTACTTATTCGCCATGTGAATAGGCGTGTGTTTGTCCCCCAAGCATTACCCACACTGCACTGCTGTGACAGCATTGTCTTCACCTTGTCACTAGTCCTTCAGATAATGAGTCCTAGGTTCAGCCAAGAAATGTCACAAAATCGAGTGACGGAAGTGATGTCATAACAACATGGCTGCTTCTAAGGCTTCCGTAGTTGGTTTGGCCTGGTGCTGCACATTATAAAATGAATGAAATACCGTAATAATAATAATAGACACACAAATCATATTAAAAGATGCATCACATATAGAATATCATAAACTAAAACGGAAATGTCAAAAAATCGAGTGCCGGAAGTTGCGTCATCATCATCAAACATGGCTGCTTCAGAGGCTTAAAATAATAAAAATACTCGCATATCTCTCTTCAAACCCCCAGAAATAAAAAAAGAACACAAAATCCCATTAAAAGCTGTTACGCAAAGAACATCGTTCGCCACGTGCCGTAAACCTACGCTCAATTTTTAAAGAAAACGTATTTACTGATAAATAAAAGCATTTATTTGATAAATTTATATGAAATACACAATTTGCAGCTGAATTTTGACAGTATACATGTGTTGCAACCAGCAATTTTCTTTATTTTCTCCATCATCAACAATAATAAAGTCATTCCTAAATCACCATTCAATTCACAGTGCGTGTAGAATATCACAAGGCGCTGGGGGTTCGTCTTTACCAATCATGCGACGAAACATTCGGCGAACTCTGAAACTAGCTTTCTGGAAAGATGGCGGCCACGTCATTTTCCCACGTCCTTTCTGTTTGAGTCGAATCTGCGCTAAAGCTCCAACTAATAACTCATCCACGTTGTGATTGATACCGACCGACGTTTCGATGTATTTCACATTAAACGTCGACGCGAGCGCCCTGCCATCTGGTGGTTTAAAACGACATTTTTAAGAGTTATATACAGGAGTAAAAAGTTTCTTTCTGACCTTGTGATGAAACACTTCGAGTTCGCATCAAATCTGACTTGTTGGCCACTAATATTATGGCTTTATTGGCAGCTTTTGGCCTTAGTTCTTGAAGTGTTTTCTTTGCATATTCAAAACTATCCGCGTTTGTCACCGAATATACGACCAGGAAGCCGTCTGGAGCGATGCCAACATCTTCGTCTCCCTGCGAAAGAAGAAACCTAAGTGGTCGATTCGTCAGTGTCATGAAAAAATATAAGCATCATATTTTTGTGAGGGGATTCGTGCGTAAAACATGAGACTCAAACGAAACCGGTAATTTTTTTCTTGTTAAAGGGCGATGATAGATATTGCCCCTTTGTGTAAACTTTTTGGAAGTTCATTCACTTGCTGCTGCGTTGCACGGAGAGAACTCGGGAAGGGTAATTTTAAAATCGTTTGCGTGTGTGAGATGGCAGGATTTTTGTGTGGTCCGTGGTGTGCTTTGCAGGGAAGGTGATGAACTCTTTGAGTTAATAAATGCATGAGGAGATGGCTGTCATCATTTTGAAAAAAAAGTTAAGTGTTAAAATTACTTATTAAATTTAGTCTTCATGCATACGCAATGCAAGCGGTGTTATACGTAACTGCAAGACGTTAGACGCAAGTGTGTTTACCCTATTTCATATAAGTAAGATGCAAGATGAAAAATTTACCAAATCAGGAGGTAGACATTAAAATATTAATAGACAACATTTACAAAATGATGGAAAGACATTAATTTGCACTTTTCAGCCATTTTGTTGCAGGGATCAAAAGATAAGATAAGATAATTTAAGCATAATCTCCCTTGTAAACAATTTTTGATCAAATTTTGGTCATTTATTTTGGTCATTTTATCACTTTTGCTCTTAAAGTGATGAAATATATTGCCTTAAAACTGATCAAAAAATGACTAAAAGTATATAATATAGAAATAAAAACAATAAAAAATATTAATGTGAGCAACTTATTACTAAAACAACCAAACTATTAAAAAATGACTGAAAAATGATCAAAAATGATCAATTATTTTTGTAAGGGCTCCCTCTAGGGATGTATACAGTAAACAAGCTTAGGTGCGTATACGCTTGCGAATTACCATTCTATTGCGTTTGTGCTTGCGTTTACGTAAGTGTGAACCCGGCTTAGACACAAATTAAACTATATAATATTTTATCAACAATTGGAAAAACAACAATCTTTTAACAAAAGATGGCAATGAGTGTTGAATTTTATTCTGGCATTGTTGGGTGACTGTGATTGTTGAAATTGAGCTTTATTGTTACATCATTGCATGATGTTTACAATGAGGTAACTTCATTGTTAACCATAAAATTAACAATATTATTGAATTTACAATAGCAGTATTAAACAATTTTTGTTTGTAAAACACATTATACAAGCTGTTTAACAATGAGATACATTCAACAATCATCTATTTTAACCCCAACAATGTTTCCATCAACTTTATTATTAGCCTAAAACTCACTCTGATGCATTTGTTTACAACCACAAAGACAACAACTCCGGGACAAAAATACACACCCCGTCCTATATTTATAACCTTATCACTCATCCGACTACTCTTATTAACTAAATTTGCCATCTCAGATCCATCCTTAACCAAACTACACTTTCTCTTATTCAAAAAAAAAAACTCAAGAAAAAATCCAACTGCATCGCCATTCATTTCATTGAACAAACCTTCGCGGAAGAACACTTGGCATCCTTTCAAACCTTCCTCACATCCCGAGAAGACTCAACAGGTTCAATGCCCCCTTTAATACTGCACCAACTCGACAGTCGACACACAACATCAACATCAACAGCAACAAAATTCAGAGAATTCCTTTCCAATTTCACAACAAAATATCACAAAAATCCAAAGATTTCTTCTCAATTTCACAACAAAATCACAAAAAAAAATGCAAAATCTCATTCCTTCTCAATTTCACAACAAAATCACACAAAATCACAAAAAAAAATGCAAAATCTCATTCCTTCTCAATTTCACAACAAAATCACACAAAATCACACAAAAATCCAAAGATTTCTTCTCAATTTCACAACAAAATCACACAAAATCACACAAAAATCCAAAGATTTTTTTCTCAATTTTACAACAAAATCACAAAAAAATGCAAAATCTCATTCCTTCTCAACTTCACAACAAAATCACACAAAATCACACAAAAATCCAAAGATTCCTTCTAAATTTCACAACAAAATCACACAAAAATCTCAAATTTCACCTGTTTGACTCCATCCACAAACATCAACTGCGATTCTTGACCATCGAGCAACACCGTGACGCATCTTTCTCCGCAGGAAACTTCTGTGTATATAAATAGAAAGAGATAAAGAGATTAAAATCCCAACCAAAAAATGCTGACAGCCTTCGCTTTTAATGCAATTTGTTGTCAATGGAAACCTGTGAATCGTGTCTCGACTTCGGCAAAGAACAAAACAGAAAGAAAGGCGGTTTCGGTTCTTCTTTACTCTGCCAAATTTAGATGCCTCCCTCACAGCGAGGGGTGATAACCAAAGGGACTAAAATAAACGTGAAGTTTTCGTGTTTATTCCCAACTTGAGTGATGACCCTCGTAAATGTCCTTCCATCAGTTACAGCCATTGGTTGTTGGCATCGTGTGTTATGTAGTACTGTACCTCACACAGATCGGGACGATGGTGTGGACGTTTGGGGTGATTGCGAAAGAATGTTTATTTCTACTAATCAGGAGAATCCAAATTTAGAGGGTTATTTTTTTTATTTGAATGGTGGTGTGTTTATAAATAAGATTTGTTGGTCAGTATGCCGTGATGGGATGATAGTAAATAAATGGATGTAGATGTTTTGAGTGGATTTATGTGGATTTTTTTTTTGGAGGTTAAAGTTGGGAAAATGGAAAGTGAAAGGAATTTGGGGGAAATTCATTGGGATTTTGAAATTTACTGAAAATTGTGTATAAAATTTACTGAAAATGGGAAAAATTGTGTATAATTTATAGAAAATTGGGCAAAATTGGACACAATTCACTGAAAATTGTGTAAAATTCCCTGAACTCATTGCAATTTGTGCAAAAATTGGGCAACTAAAAATGGGTAGAATTGAGCAAAATTCACTGGAAATTATGTAAACTTTACTGTGATTTGTGCAATTTTCACATAAAATGGGGAAAATTGTTTAAAATTTACATAAAATTGGGCACAATTCACTGAAAATTGGGCAATATTGGGCACAATTCACTGAAAATTGTGTAAAATTCCCTGAACTCACTAAAATTTGAGCAAAAATTCTCTGAAATTTGAGCAAAAATTCTCTGAAAATTGGGCAACTGAAAATGGGCAAAATAGAGTAAAATTCACTGGAAATTATGTAAACTTTACTGTGATTTGTGCAATTTTCACTGATGGGAAAAATTGTTTATAATTTACAGACAATTGGGCAAAATTGAGCACAATTCTCTGAAAATTGGGCAACTCAAAAAATTGAGCAAAATTTACTGGAAATTATGTTAACTTTACTGTGATTTGTGCAATTTTCACTGAAAATTGGTCAAAATGGCACAAGTCTCTGAAAATTTGTGAAAAACTCACTGCAATTTGTGCAAAATTGAGCAAAATTCACTAAAAAATGGACAAATTTGAGCAAAATTCCCTGAAAAAATACACAAAATTGAGCCAAATTCCCTGAAACTCGTGTAAAATTTCCAAAAAATCTCTGAAAAATCCCCAGAAATTCGTGCAAAATCAACAGAAATATCTCAAAATTCACAATTCACTGAAATCCATCCCTACAGACTATAACCCATCAACCTCCATCCAAATCTCACCCTTGACATCCCCAATTAATTTCTAAACCTTAAACCATCCATCCCAACCATATATAACTCAATTACCCCTTTTTAATACCCACTAAAAAACCCTCATTTCAAAAATCATTCACGCTCTATTTACCCTAAAAAAAAACCAAAAAAAAACAAACAAACACAAGCTTATTTTTACACCAGCAATTACTTTCATTACCTGGAAGATTACTCCTCACAAAAATATGGTCGGACGTCAAAAACTGATTTCCCAACGCCGTTTTCCCAACACCGGTCGCTCCAAGAATCTGCAAACAAAACTTCTCCGCATCAGACTTCTCATGTCCATTATTATTCCCGGAAACCGGCAACTGATCCTTCCGTCTCGCCTGTCGATATCTCAACGAATCACCCCGATTGATCACTCCACGTGACGTCGTGTGAAAAGATCTCACTCGATAACAGTACCATCTGGGCAGCGCCGTCTCGATCTCGGGCGGCGGTCGACTTTTCCGAACTTTGACCGAATGCGATCGCGTCACGTCACGCCGCGACCACGACGGCTCTTCCGGACCTTCGGACAAACTTCGGCGGTAAAGGTCGCAGTAAACGGGCGCGGCGAGCGACTGTGTGCGCGTGCGCTGCTGTAAATCACCGACCATCGTCGAGAGAGTATCGCGAGTCATCTTGGACGAACTCTCGTTGCGTTGTGTTTGTACCGACGGCCCCGCGTCGTGATGATGTGCGCCAATTTGGATCGTCGCCAACTCTCGACACGTTGCATTCATCCGGATGGGAGATGATGGTTGGAAATAAAGGGATGGATGGAGAAGAAGAAGTGGTGGTCAGTTGTTGTTGGTCATCGTCGGATGTGCGGTGCGTGCTGCAATTTGTAGAATGATGAGAGATGACTGCAACTGTAAGTTGCTAAAAATACACCGAAAGCGCATTTTTACTCGGAAGGCACCTGGGACTTCTCAACAAGTGTAGTGACGTCATGCATCTATCAATCGCTTTGAGATTTAGTGGTAGTAAATGGTATTTGGGTAATAATTTCGAGTATTTTTATTTTTACTCTTGAGTTAACTTGTTGTGATTTATTTTTATTTTTATTGTGTTGTGCAATGTTAAGGTTAGGTGAGTGTTTTTCTCTGTTAGTGCAATTTTTGGGTGTGTTGTGGTGGCTTGTCTTGTCTGACGGGCGTGTTTTGAGTCTTAAAATACTAGGAATGACACGTTGAAGTTGTTAGTTTTAATTTTTTGTTACGTGATTTTTTGGTAAAATGTTTTTATGGGGTGTTCCTGGTAAATGATTTGTTGTTTGTGACTTCATGCGGTTTAAAAATAGGGAAATCTAAAAGGAAAACATGAAATCTGAGGATCAAATGTGTGATTTATATTTTTTTAAAGAGTTTTTATGTTTTTTTATGCTTTTAGTTTCAGTTGTTGTTGCTAGAGGGCGACTCGTTCGGTCTGTTTACATTTCAGCTGCTTATGACATGACCTCCTTCATCACTGAACCTCTCGTTCCGGTCATAAAGTAATGGAAGTTATGACCACTTGAAGACGTTGAGAGTGTAATTGAAGCTACTGCATTTAAAATTTCCAGATTTGGTACAACTTACCATTCCAATACACAGTGTGATTTTGATTTGGTGATGAAGTTTCTTAAAGTTGTAGGAGTTGTAAGAAATTGTTAAGAGAGATTTTATATGCAAAATCCTTTATTTTTTATCTTATATTTAGCCTTCTTGAAGCTGAGGCACAAGAATTGGTTAGAAAATTAGTGGAAAAAGTAATGAAAACTTTGAAGAACCTGTTCAGTTTCCATAGAATTCTATTTTCTACAGAAGTTTAGATGGTTTTGATATATTTTTAAACATGGTTAAACCTTTATTGCTTTTATTATGAATGAGATTTTAAATAAAATGAAATGAATTGACAAAAAAATAATTTTTAAAAATAGGCCTACTATTATTTTATTTAAATTTAAATCATTTTAATGTCTGAATTTATTATAATTTATTAATTCTGGTATCAAAAATATTTCAAGAGTGTACATTGGTGTTTAATGGAATAATACATTTAATAATGAGGAAACAAGCTGACATTTTTACATTACCAAACTTATAGAAAAAAAGTGTAAGGGAAAATATTTACATAAAAATGATGGTACAGTACTGTATTTATGACATGAATACAAGATACAACATTTAGAGGAAAGAGACAAATAACACAAATGAACACAAAGTGACAAGAACATTAGACATGACAACACAAAGACATCACAAAACATGGGACAAACAACAAAAACAACATTTAGACAATACAATATCACAAACAAGGGACAATAACACAACATAAAAACACAACATCACACAAACAACATTAGAAAAGATATTTACAAAAGAGATGATGGGTGTAATGCACAAGTGAACTTCCAAAAACCATCACCAGATTGTGTTATTACAGGCATCCGTCAGTTTCAATTTCTTCAGGCATGGTGAGATCTTAGCTTATCTATAAAAAAAAAAAATTTGAAAGTTTTCTATAAATGCAAATTTCACCACCAGGTGCATTTAAATCAATCACATCCAAAAAATACCTTAAAATTTTGTTAAAACTTATGTAATGGATCATATTTACCATGATAAATGTATCCGATTATGATGGCAGGTGTTGAATCTTTTGGTTTGAGTCGCCGATTCTCCCCGCTGTTCGAAAGAACTGCGGGGAGAATCCGGTCCTTATAGTTCTCCTTACACCGTGACACTGGCAAGTACGGTACAGTGATGTGTTCTTGACGAGCGGGAAGAAGAAAGTGATGTGGACTCTCACTCGTGGCTCGCTTTATTGGAGCAAGTATGCAAACGTCATCAATGTTGCTATCAAAAGGTCCTTGAACCCATGTTTAAGGAAGAATGAGAAAGTGTAGTGTGGTTGATGAATTCACTTTCAATTGTTTTTGGTTTGATAAGTTTTTCCCGGTTTGGGAAAAAGAATGCACGAATATGCTAATTCACTGATTTCTTGATAAATTTTCATGAAATTTGAATAATAAAAGACGTTTTTAGTTGTTTTGAATCGGATTTTGTTGATTTTTAAGGTAATATTGCGAGTTTTTGTTGGTTTTGTGTTTTTTTCATTAAAATCGAGAATTTCTTGTTATTATCGTAAAGTTTTTGGTTAGTTTTACTGGTTATGTAACTGGTTGATTGAGTTTTAGATGCAGAAAGTAGATTAAACTAGAAATATATTGATGCTGTTATACTTTTACTGGGTCACTGATGCGAGAAGTTTGGAAAATCGACTCTGAGAGGGCGTTGAACTCGTGTTGCAGCGAAGGCAACATACAGGGTAAGTTTACTGGAATTATAAACAACTTTCTCTTTGATCTTTGTAGCAATTATTTTCATAATAAAACAAAAGTAAAGAGTGATTTAATATATAAAGTCTACAAATAATAAACAAAATAAAACTTAAACCAAATAAATTTAATTTAATTTAATTATAATTACAATTATTACAAAAATTGTTACAATTTTTTTTTCATAGAAGAAGATGTAGACAAAAGTGTCCTATTGTCAATTTTTGGAACTTTCCCATGTTGAGAAATCATAGTTTTAATTTTTAAATAAAAATAGTTTAAAAATTATTATTTATAACTATTTTTAACTAGGTTTATTGAATTTTTCAATGTTTCTCACATATGAGTAAAAGAGTTCAATGAACTCTTTACTACTTCCTTTGCTTTGCTTCTCTTCCTCTGTCATTGAAGTTTTTTTTTTCTAGGCATCATCCCTGAAATGCAATTGGGGTCATGGTGGTGAGATCGTTGAACTGTTTTTTGTCTCCCATCTCTTCTTTACTCCGTGAAACCCCCCTGGTGAAACAAGGGCAATTGCACATGAACTTTTTTAGCGTTTTATAGTTAACTAATGATGATGTAACCAAATATAACAACTAATTAGAAAAAATACGTAACTATTGTAGGTAATTAATATTTTATTACATTTTAATATTTTTTAAAATTTTGTAATTTTTTTTTTTAAATATTATAAAATACGTTGATCCTGGCCGGAAAAGGCGACACGTTTTGGTTGAACGAAATGAAAAATTATCCAAAATTTGTTATTATAACGGTTATAATGTCAACCTGCCTATAACGGTATGGAATTTCGGTCACTCCAAGCACCGGAACTCAATTATAACGTCAAAATGACAAAATTTACAATAAAAACAATATTAAAAATAAAAATAAAACTAATAGAGGTAAATAAAGAAAAATGCTTGTTATAGGAGGTAAAGGAAACCGCTTTATAGCATTACAATGACGTTATATAGGGTTCGGATGTTATATCACCCACATATAACACCAAAGAGTACCGATAAGTTTGATTTTTGGTCCAGTTTTCAAATTTTGGCACAGTAAACACATTTTTTTTTCTAATGTTGTGTATGAATTTTCATGTGTGCGTGTTAATTAGTCGTATGATTGAACACAGTAAGGAAAAATCAACAAAAACTTTGAAATATGATCAATTCATTCAAGACTCACGAAAGTGCATACACACGTTAGTATCATATTTTATTTAAAACAAATTTTTTGGAAGAAAATGAGGTATATATTATTCTGATGATTAAATTTTTCTAAATGACTCGAGTTTCAATTTGTGCCCACATATCCGTGTGTATAAATTTGATCAAAAATTGTTGGTTTTTTTTTTCGATTTTACTAGAATTAATCTTTATAATTGACATATAGAATACATTTAATACGTTTCATACCAAAAATTCCAAAAGTAGGTCAAGATTGTTGATAAAAACTCTCAATAGATGTCATTTATGTTGCATCAACTTGGCGACAACGCCGAGAAAAAAAAAATAATGATTTGTTTTCCCACGTGTTTTCTACAAAAATTCCAGAACTCTATGCAAATTTTCAGACTTTTAATAGAGTAAACTAACTTGCGTAATAATAATACAAATTCCTAGTTATTTATTTGGTCACCGAACCCCGAAGAATCTCTGCTGCGACTGAAAATTTGTTTACTGCTCAAGACTTTTATTTCTCTCACTTTTTTTTTTATTTATTTCTTGCTTATTCTTATTTATTAGTTTTTTAAATTTTAGTCCAATCTTTATTTAGTGATAAATTAAGACATTTAAGTATTACCGTACCAACATTTGCTTGAAAAATAAAACTTTATTAGTCTCATACAAAGAGATTTCAATCTATCAGGGTTTCTTTCTGAGTGATACATCAGGATCGATCACATTATAGGTCATCAACATGCCTTTCAAACTATGATTTCCAATATGACAGTGCATGAGCCAGTCACCGGCATTAACACCGATCACTTCTACTTGACTGAAATCACCCGTTACGACATTCATCACATCATGTCGGTGAGGACCACTCAATCTTCGAATAAACGTATTTCCTGAGTATATAAAAAAACATCAACAATTCATGAGTGATGTTCAAATCCGTAATCGATAATAACCGATTTATTTTTACCATGCCAATGAACGGTGTGAATTTCGTAAATATCACTGAGAGTTACTAGATAAAATGCCGCAGTTTCACCCAAATACATGTCCACGTGACGTATGCTGGCAAAACTATACCCATTGATCGACATCATGATGTTCGAATCAAAAAACTCACCCGTGCCAATCAAGGGAAACGTTTCGTTCGGTTTGTTGGTAAATTTCTGCCATGAAAAAGTATAAACTCATTTTTTATTTACTTCTGATATTACTCTGTTCTCACCTTTATGTTTTCATCCAAATACGGGCTGTCATTTTCGTTATTGACGTTGTAAAATAGAGCAAATTCTCTATCAACGTCCATTCTTCTGTCTGTAAACGATTCAAGGTGGTTTAAATGTATAATTACTACTTAGTCACAGTATTGACAAAATCTAACCGTCTTCGAGCAAATATCCTCGACGACAAATGACCATGGGACCAACCAGACTGCCTTCTATGTCCTCAATACCGAAAGTATTGGACATGTACGGCCAAAAGACACAAGGAAAGTCATCGTAATCGGGCCCTGCACTAGTCGGTACGTACCATTCGTACGTGAACATTTCCCCCCGAACCACGGAAGCGCCCTCCTTGTCTTTTGCTGGTGTTCCATCATCGTAAGGAATACCTGAGAGTGAATTTCAAAATTATTTCTTAAATATCATAGATAAAAACAGAGATAACAGCAATCGATGCATGGAAATAAAAAAACAAAAATTACACCTCCTTCGTCTGTTTTGTTGTAAAATACGCCGTGCGGTTGTATGGAAAAATTAAATCTCGCGAAATTTTTAAACACCACTTTGATGGTGTCGCCGACTTCCGCTTTGATGAAAGGACCCAGAGTTCCCAGATGAAGTTCCCGTTCTGTCCTCGTCTTCTGCGTGGTAAACGTGTCATCGGTGAATTCCCTATAGACGGCCTTGATGTAGATGTGACCGATCGTCGTGTCACCTTGTACCCAACTAAAGTTGCTTGTACTGTAAAGTGTAAAGTGGAATTGCTAAATGGGTAAGGTAAAGTTCGGAATTCAATAGTATGAGTATTTTTCTTACGGATCTTGTTCCAGAGGTAATCCCGACACTGGGTGAGTCGTAATGTTTGGAGTGTAATCCCAATCCGTCTCCACTGCACCGATGTAATAAGTACGAAGTTTGCCTTCGAGTTTTCTTCTGGGATATTTGTTTGGCGCAGATTTTTCGACTATGTAGAGCGCCGACAGACCTTTTTCATTATTTGATAGGTAAATCAAATCCTCGATGAGCCATGTACCTGGGAAAAATACATTTTCTTATTATTGGTCTCGTTTTTAAGACAAACATAACAACAAAAGATTTCGTCTCGTTTCTGAGAACAAAATGGAATTTTTTCGGTATTGAAAGTAGAAACAAGTAAATCATTTACCTGGATTGTCCGGAATCATTTCCAACGTCTTGAACAAATCCGGAATGAGAGGAACCGTGTCTTTTCTCAAGCCGTCGACGGTAAAAGTATTACCATGGAAAAATGGAGTGTGCACGTCTTCATTGGCATATCCTGCAGCTGTTACGTACCATAAAACTCTGTCTTGTTCGTCCATGTGCAGTCCTGGCAAATTTCCATACGTGTAACCATTGATTGCTGAAAAACAAGATTTCTTACTCTCAAGGAAGGAAATCTGACTCCTTTATAAAACTATCAACGGATACAGAAAGATTTTCCTGTCCACGGGTGCACACGTCATTGGACAGATTGAGAACTTACATCGCATTGCATTTGCATCATTAAAAGTTTCATTTTTAGCCAGTTTATCTGAATCTGCATTATTCCCACAAGCTCGTCGAACATTCTCCTTCCAGTAATGACTTACAGATTCGTGGACGTTTGAGATTATCAAGAAAAAACGCCTATCGACCTCTGTCCACGGGTGCACACGTCATTGGACAGATTGAGAACTTACATCGCATTGCATTTGCATCAT